>JAOVVO010000190.1:0-119940 GCA_028564675.1 Onchocerca lupi | reverse complement strand
GAAACTTTAATGACTTTAGTATTTTTCAAAAATTTTGATCCCAAGGCTCTGCTAGTTGAAATACCGAACAATATATAAGGCAAAGATTTAGCAATTTCCTACTAAAATTAACAAACACGGCTCCTTTTGAGAAACTGGATTTTTGGCTTGCGCTTATTTAGTTTAGTGGTTATCTTAATTAGAAATAACCAAATAATTAGGAATATCTGAATTGGTTTACAATTCTTAATTTAAATTTCTCTATCCGGTAAATGTATTTAAAAAAACAAGGATAAAGTATCTAATTTGAATAATTTTTGGACTTCATCGAAAAAAACATATTAAAGATTTGAACTATCTTATTTGTGCTGTTTGACAAATTTCGCCGAAAATAAATCAGATTTTAGTTTCTGGTAGACAACAAGGAAATTATTTTTAAAAAAAAAGGCCTTAAAATATTCGAATTTTTCATCCGAAAATTTGAGTATCTCTTTCATTCCATTCTTCCGATTGATCAGATACCAAGTGCAAAAATAACGAAAAGTAGGTTGATAGTCATTTCTACTTTTTCTCTCAATTTCTTCTTTCTTTCTCTCATCAATAATTTGAGATGGTAATCCCAATAAAAAAATTGTAAAAAAGGAACCAAAATTTCAGATTATTAGATTGCTCAATCTTCTTTCTTAGATAAAATAATGTCAAGCCAGTCATTTGATTACTAAACTGAACTGAATTATTGTAGCAACATACCTGTCTTCAAAAAAACGAATCATTTCCATTTACCCATTTCATTCGAAAACCACTCCGATATGCTGCAAAATCAGCAATGGTTCAGCTCTTCTCGTGCTCTGCAAAAATTCTGGTTTTTTGCAAAGGAAAAGATGGACGGAAGAATAAATTATCGTTGAAGAAAAAAAAGGAACAGTTCCCTTTTTTTATCTTTCGGCTCAATAATTAATGATAAAAAATGCAGAAGATTTTGTCTTAAGAATCCTTCAAATTTCCTGAATGACTTTGTTCAAGCAATTTAAAAAATTTATTAAACTATTGGCTTTTGATTTTGACGTGAAAATAATGATGCCTGGAAATGCAGAAAAAAGTGAAACAAATCATATTTCTGGGAGACAAAATGTAGACATATGATTGACTGGTCTTTGAATGCAGACAACCCAAGCAAAGATGATTGAAGAAAGATAATCTATTACTTGAATTTTTTTTTTTTTCAAAAATGCAATTTAGTGTAATAATAAATCAGAGGTCTATCAGACTATTATCGTATTCGACATCTCAATGAAAAATTGCATTAAAGGATACAATTTTTAACAGAAAAAATTCGTTAAAGAAATTTATATTTAATATACTAAACATTTAAAAAGAATTGAAAATAAATAGAATTTACAAGAAATAAAATTTTCATAGTCGTAAAAGCTTCAAAAAAAAGCAAGTATTTTGCAAATTAAGCGATTTTTGCTGTGATAATAATGATGAACTTCAAATTAAGGATTCGAGAAGTGTTCTCGAAATTTGAACAAGAAATGAAGTCCAAGATTGCTAATATTCGTTTCTCTTTTCAGCTTTTTTGATATCATGCTTTGTATTGTTTGTTTGCTTATTAAAAATAGATATTGCTTCAGAACTCAAATACCTAAATCCCAAAATCTCTGTTTAAAGCATTGTTTCGGCCATTCAAAGAGTATATTCAAGCATAAAAAACACTATTTTTTCAGATATTTACAAATTTCGCAAAAAAAAAGATGTGAAGAAAGGAAAAAACCATAATTAATAAGTTAATTATTCTTGAAATTAAAAGCATGAAAAAATTTCTGTCAAATTGAACTGTCTCTAAATAATAAAAGCATCAAAATATAAGTAACTTGGAAAGTTCTAACTAACTTCGACAGTAGTGTCAATTACGATATGATGAATGATCAGTACCGTATGAAATGGAAACGATATCGAGAAATAAAAAGTTTGCTTTTTTTAGCATTCATTTCGCTACAAAGATTATTTACCATAGATGACAATATATGCTAAACTAAGAATTTTTTAAATGTAGAATGAATGTTTTCTTTTTATTTCATAAATTTAAGTATTATTGCATTCTCTATGAATGCTATAAGTAGATTGAATTGAATTTAAAAATAATAAATAATTATTATTGTCTATGGTGATATCACAAAATTTTTCAAGTGATCAGTGTTTTCAGGAGGAATTTCTCGTTCACAAGTTCTCAAGTCCTTCATTGACAATCATCACCCCCATTAATTTTCAATATTTACTATTGTGATGTTTGCTGCAGAAAAAGATTTAGTCACATAAATTTAATACAATTATGCTCAAAATCGCGACAAGCAGGAAAAAATGAAACTTGATGCATATGCTACAATGAAATTGTCGAAGAATCAATATTTATCTAAGCATATGGTCACTTTTTATTATTTTTCTCATTATAGAAATAATATCAATTAAAAGAACCTGTTTAATTGTTTTGTTGATAATATTGGTATGATAGAGAATGCGCCTGCTACATCACAAAATTTTTTCAGGACTTATATTCCAGAAAATTCGAAAATAATTTATCAAATATTCCATAGATCATACTTTGATTCTTTCTCCTCCATTCAATGTCAATATTTCTAATTTTCAATATTGTGGCCTATTTATGAAGTTGCAGCTAATGCTACAAAAGGCAAATTGTCGGAATGAGATATAATATCAGTACATATGATATATTTATAAATAGTACGAAATTCTAAATCATTTGATAATTCAAATATCATTAAACGTTATCTTTCAAATTATCGATTGTTTACTTTGCATTCTTCCAAGGTCGGAGTTTATGGACTTGTTGAACATGAAGAAGGCAGAGAGAAGAAAGGTCGAAGCGTAAAAAGACATCTATTTCTAACAATAAAAGCTCCAATCCACTAGTAAGCACTTTAAATTATTACAATTTTTCATTTTGTATGAATTACAATGAATAGAAAAATGGATTCGGGTTAAGAAAAAATGTTGCGTACAAAAAATTTATAGATAGGAAAAGAAGAAAAAAAAAAAATTGAAATGGAAAAATGAATTAATCGTTTCGAAAAAGATTACCGCAAAATATTGCAAAAGGAAAGAATGGAGCAATTTAATGGTACGGATACTGAAAATGTTTATTTTTCAACGGAAACAAGGAAACGAAAAGTTGTGGTGAGCATAAGTGAGTAAGAAACAGTAATTTTAAATTAGAGTGTATAAACGGTACCTATTGACAATGCGATATCCATTTTCTGATTTTGCTATATTTAGATCAACTGAGAATTAGATATAAACTTTGCTATTATGAGTGAAATACTCGAAAAGTTTTTAAAAAAATCTGAAACTAATATCGAAAATGACAAAAATATAGTTACTGCTAATGTTCAAGTATTCTTGAATGGAATAATTTTCTGCCATTTCTGTAAAATAAGAAGCAACTTTTTGCTAAATTTCAATCGTAATTTATAGAGAAGGAAATAGAAAGATAGAAGTGATAAAATGAACATGCTTTTGTAATTTAAATCGTCCTCTTCAAGATAAACTGCTGAATATCATAATAATACGTGAGAAGAAACAATTATATTTCCATTTTTTCATCTTGCCACCTGGAGAAACATCATTATCACCTCTTTTTCAATCAAATTCACTTCCAAATAAATTCATTTAAATTATTACATTCACATTTGCTTCTTCAATAGTACTATAAAAATTCAAATTTATATGCTAGATTAATGAAACAAGAAAAACTAGTGATAAGAAAAAGATGTTTGATTGATTCGAAAAACAATTTGAGAATTTAGAATTTTTTTTTAGAATTCTAATATAAAACCAAGTGAATAAATGGTGAAAACCATTAATAATGAGCAGATACTGCTTCGTTTAATTTAAAATTAGCTGCATACGGCGATCGTGATAAACGCTAAAAACAAAAAAAAAAAAAAAAAAAAAAACTGGAATGTGATTGAAAGTGTTAATTTTCAAATTTAATCTATCAGAAGTAAAATGACTAAAATCATTAATTTAAAATTGGATAAAGAAAATACAATATTAAATTTCAGTTATTTAATGTAATTCTAATGGAAATTACATGATGAGAAAGTACACGAAAAAATTTCAGTAATGAAAGGAGAAAAAAACCATGAAATTATATTTGCAGATGTTGATGTCCTTTCCTATTATTTTGTCAATTGTTGTATAATTTATTGTACTCGAAAAGATGAAATTGCTTCGTAAAATTTTTATTTTTCGCAGATGGCAAAAGGGAATGGAAAGAATGAGAAAAGAAAAGATACAGTAATGATATCAAAAAAAAAGAACTTATAAAAAACTTTTTTCTTCAGAAATTTTCAGAAAAAAAAAATAAAAATGAATGGACGTCCTTCTCTTTCAAAAATAATAAACCTCTACTGCTACAACTCCGCCCAGCTGTTTATGTTCGTTCCGCCTTATTGTATGATCCGGTCCGGAATGATTGGTTCTTAAGTGTCCCAATAAAAAAAAATCTCTATAAATAAGCGAAGAAGATTGCATGAGTATCAGTATCAATTACGCCTAGTAGCAGCAGAAATAATAATAGTAAATCAAGAGAAAACTAGGCTTCACTGATCTGTTCTGATCAGTTCTTTCAACCAGAATGGATTTCGATAGCCGTATAAAGGCTTACAAATTTGTCTCTTATGCCGCGGTGACGTTCTCAACTGTTGCCGTATTATCAGTATGCGTTACGTTACCAATGGTATACAATTATATCTATCATGTTCGACGACAAATGCGATCCGAAATTAATTACTGCAAAGTAAGTCTGAGAAATTAAGCCTTAATTTCTTAAGAACATACTCATTTAACAAATCTGACAGGAAAACACTCATTTAATAAATTTCATAAGATCAAAAATCGATTAGCATGCGTTGATTCTCAACATAGTACTAAAAGTGCAAGAACCATTTTGGAATCTATTTCTAGCGGACGTTCACAGTATTAACAACTTTCTATTGAATTTTGATTTGTTGAATAATTAGTTGTTTTTATTTTTATAATAAAGTTTAATTTTCGAATTGTTTAAGAAACTTTACTTTTGCTGAACAGATCAACGGTCTTTGAAGTAGCTATATTTTTGATCTTGCAGCAAAACTATCTCAGTGCACTTTTTACTAACCAATAATACGAGATTCGAAGATGCGAAATGTATGGGATAAATAAACTGAATGCATTGGTTTGAGATACTGTAATATAGCTCGTACATGATAGGACAAGCAAATGACAACAAAAACTCTTTTGAATGGATAATTTATGTTTGGAGATTTTTTACCACAAAAATTTCTAAAAGAAGATTGTTACTTTAGAAAATTATTTGATTTATTAACTTCATCATCGTCATCATTTCTAATGCAATGGGTCTCTTAAATAACAAATTTATTTTCTTGAAAATATGATAGAAAAATTTCATTATGCCTCTTAAATGACATCTTTTCTTGAAAAAAATGAAATATGATACAAAGAAAAGTTTTTTAACAAATTTTGCACTTTTCTAAAATATAAAAGAAAAAAGTTGCGAAATTTATAAAACGATTGCGGCACTTCCATACATCTGAACATTTTTTATGAGAAATGTTTTTATGCGTATCTATCTGATGTTTGTTCTAATTGCATTTTATAAGAAATTTAAGTTTAAGTAGGCCATTAAAGAACAAAGAATTCATAGGTAAGAAAGGCGAATCGAAGAGGACAAGGGATTGAAGAGAAAAGTAAAAAAGGGAGACTTATATGATTGATTTCTTTCTCCGGAAAGAAAGAAGAGAGATGGTGGATAAATTTATATTTAGGATAACGTAAAATAATTGATAAAAATACTATGATTGCACTAATGAAATATCAAAAATTGTCATTTTCAATGAATTTACTGTTGAAAAACTGACCTCACATTTTACGATCATTTAAACTGTATGGTTTGAAATAATATGTCTCTTTGAAGATTATATTGAAATACAAGTTCATTGATAGATAAGAAAATCTTAGAAATCAGACTGAAAAATAAAATAAAATAAAATTAGATCATCTGCAAGCTGTAGTGATTTGTTCAAAAATTGCTAAGCCTAAGGTTATTCTGATGCATTTCTCAACAATTTTTTAATTTACAGGGGTCGGCAAAAGATATCTGGATGGAAGTAGGTCATTTGAGGCAAATGCCGATTAATAAAAGTCGTACTGCTAGGCAAGCAGGATACGATAGCGTTCATGAACATGAAACTGTAAGTGGAACTGTTGCTGCTGTTGGTCAAGAAGGTTGCGAGGACTGTTGTTTACCGGGTCCGCCAGGTCCAAAAGGAACACCGGGTAGACCTGGAAAACCTGGAAGGTAACTCAAAATTTTTGCTAAATTTATTCCTTATTTGAAAAATTGCTTGTATTTTATAACTGGAAACTATTCGATTTGATAGGCAAATTTGAACTGTTATCGATTTTATCTTTTACTGCTTGTCTTAGAATTTAAATTAGTTTATAGTTATAGTTTTACTCTACCCTATTTATTATAGGCCTGGTGCACCAGGAAGGCCTGGAAGTCCAGGAAGACCGCCAGGTCAACCATGTGAACCAATTACACCACCACCATGTCAGCCGTGTCCACCTGGTCCGCCTGGGCCACCTGGGCCACCAGGACCACCTGGAGATGCAGGACCGGACGGAGCACCGGGACAACCAGGTGGAGTTGGAGCACCGGGTCCAGTAGGACCGAAAGGACCGCCAGGACCACCTGGAGAACCTGGACCGCAAGGACCACCTGGTCCGCCAGGAGAGGATGCGCCGAGCGAAGGTCTTATTCCAGGAGAACCTGGACCACCAGGTAATTTTATGATTTAAAATTGTGGAAAAAACAGTTCAGTCACAATGAAGGAAATTTATATCAAATATGGGAGTGAATATGAAACTCATGTAAATATTTTAGGTGATATAGGACCACCTGGGCCACCAGGTCCGCCAGGAATACCAGGTGCCGATGGACCACCGGGACCACCAGGACCGAAAGGACCACCTGGACCACCAGGACAGCCCGGTGCCGATGGCCCACCTGGAGAACCAGGACAACCTGGAGCACCTGGAGCTCCTGGTGAAAAAGGTATCTGTCCGAAATATTGCGCTATCGACGGTGGTGTCTTTTTCGAGGATGGTACTCGACGATAAATCATCTCATGATTTTAATTTTATTTAACTTTATTAAATGGATTAAGGACACATTGTCACATTCCTTCGGTGATACAATCAATTCTGCCTGCTATTCATATTGCATTTTAAAAATTGTTGCAAAATTTTCTTCCAGAATGATCAAATAATGTTGCGATAAAAAAAAGCTTTTGTCCCAACATTCGCTGTACATGTATTTCATTTTAATGTAAAATATAAAGTAAGGAAAATAATACAAGCTAGGTTGCTATTCGAAAAATTACTTCAGCAAGTTTTTGAAAGTAAAAAGATAAATTATGTTTTTGAATTTCCTTGTAAAAGTGTATTATAATACCAGTTTATCAGAGCTACGACGTTTCTGAAACAAAATTAGTACTAGAAGACAGCGTCATACCGTTTTATTGAATCTACAGCAATTAAATGATGTGAAATAGAAAGCACTGATTCAGACAACTGAAAAATCATGAAGAGAATTAAAAGATGTTTTCTTTTTGACAATTAAAGAAAAAAATCACCCACTTTAATGTTAAAGCAAAGTTAAGTGAATTTTCTCATCCTATTTTTTATGCAAAAAAAAAAAAAAAAAAAACAATAGAACATGAGAACTACTTAGAATAAGGAAATTGTTAATTATTTCCTGATTAGCGATTTATCATACTTCTAAATATTTAACAAACTTGTAAACACTGCATTTCTTATATTAATGCGGTATTCAAATGGGTACCGTTCGAAACTGTTCCACTCTTTCGTTCACCTACCGATTTCATTTACTTCATGCTCTCATCCTTTTATTGATGGCAGTAATAAATGAATGCCACTTAAAAAAATAAAACTACTTTTGAAACTATTCTTTTGATGCTTCCGTTTTCTCATAAGTATTAACATATGTAAACAGTTCGTGGAAACCTGTTTTCAGCAAACCGTTTGCTAAATAGTTTATGACTGATAATGCAGTTAATGCGCTCATAACAAAAACATGAATTTAAAATTAGATTGTTTGTCTGATTAAGCAGATAATAATCTTTTAGAAAATGTAAAGTAAAAGTATCAAGAAAAAACAGTAATGGCAGTTGTTGAATCATTATTCTTTAATTAAATTCCTTTGTTTTAAGATGCTGTCTTTTTTTTTTTTTTTTTTTTTTTTTTTTTTTTTTGTTTTTGTGAAGTTTTTCTGAATTTGTAACACAATAATAAAATAACATAATGTCCATATTCTTGGACTTCACTCGAACCATTTCCGCTTCATTTCTTTAGTTCATTCAAAAAATTCGAGAAAAATAAAGGAATTATCCAAGCTTCTGGAAGTAGTATAATACTATGCATCTGTCGGAAAAATCGGAAAAATGAACTAACAAGTCGACAAGCATGTTTATTGCCAAAACGATAAATAGAAAGGTAAATATGTTTCTCTTTTTGATGGTAAATATGTTCATCGTTTTGGCGGGAAACATGTTTACCATTGTTTTGGTGATAAACATGTTTGTGGCTTGCTGGTGCATTTGAAACTATCTTCTTGACCTTTAACACTCTTTGCTTATTTTAATTATATCCTCCAAATTTTTCCGACAGCGTCAAAAAATTCTTTCGTTCCGATTTCATCACGTCCGATAAGCAAAAAATTATTGACTAATACTTGCTCATATTCAGTTCTATTATATTCTTTTCAATATACAATTCTGGCCCTTATTCTCTTTTCTTTTTTTTCCAAAAACTTGCAAATATTCCTTCTTCGAAGAAATATTCGTTTTCAACTAATCACTATGATCTTTATATTAAAATGCACTGTTCGATAATGCCACTTTCCATTAACTTGTTAAGAAATTATTGTTATTTTTCGGATAGCAGAAAATAAATTATCTCCTTGCACTAAAACGACATCTGTGACGTTGAAAATTAGAATTCATGTCATTACTTTTAAGGAAATTCTTCATTTCTACAAAAATCGTTCGAAATACACTAAGAGATCTGAATTTATAAAAAGCTTGTTATAAGAGTGGATGTAATGTTATTCAGAAAGTTAAGTTTCTGCCAATTTTTTTTTCAAATCCAATAAGAGATACCTGGTCGTAGAATTCATTGCGTGATTTGGAAAGTATATGCATTTGAAGCGAAATCTTTTAAATATATTAAAAACTAAACACCAATGATGTTATGCTGTACTAGCTCTTCTATTTTTATCGATTTTCTGCTTTAATCCTGTTTAATTTCATCATTTTAAAGAATTTTTGCACTTCTGGCATTATCATTGTTTGAGGAATCTTTTTATCAATCCAGAAAGTAGTGAAGATATGCTCATTGATGATGACCAGTTGAATAGATGTGTGTAACTTAAGCTCGAAATATGTATAGCTTATAGATCATAAAGATAATAATGTAGCTTTGATATTTAAAAAATAATATTTGTAAATATAGCAATGCATTTTTAAAACCATAAAAATAAAAGATTATAGAACAAATTGATTTTTTGACAACAAATTTATGTACTATGCTGTAGCATATATAGCAGATATATGAGGGGAAAGATGAAACTTTATAGCTTATCTGGATGATGAAATGAAGCCTGAAAAAAACTAATATTGAACTTTTGATATATGGTATTTTGCCACTTTTCAACTTTTCTGAAACTTTTATCTACTCGAAATATGAAATTAAGGACTGTCTTGTTGTAACTTCAAAGTTTTTCGAAAGACGATCGGGAATTTATATTTATAATAATCTCTAATAAATTATATCACCGAATTTCAAGGAGCAGTGAAATCGTCTAGGAAGAACTAACAAAGCACCGCGCCATAAGAACAAAACAAAACAAAACATTTTATTTATTTATTTTTTTGTCCTAATACTTCCTAATATGACTGACTGAGATGAAGTTCCTGATATGACTTCCTTATACACTGATACAGCTGAGATGAAACAGCAAATCCAATATTTTTTTTTTTACAAATATTTTAGAAGAACAAGTATCACTGGGATGATTATAATGGTAACTGATTCAATGTTCTATAACCTTCTTTGGAACCAGCTGCAAAGTCATTTGGTCTTTATATATTCAAATTCTATACATTAAATTTAAGTATATATAATCTGTAAAGATTGACAGAATGTGCAAACTTTGAAAATAGAAAAAAGATAAAAGATTTGTTGACAAAAGCGATAAATGAATCATCGTTCTGAACAAATACTGAGAATACAGAGATCTGGAACGAAAAAAAAAATACATCAAGCATAAATAAATCAAATTAAATAAAAAAAAATTCTAAACAAAAATCACTAGCCAACTGTAAATAATGACTGGATTCATAATAAAGTTAAAAAAATCTTTGAAAAATACAGATCCAATTACATAGAAATAAAGTTGTAACAGTGAAATAAAACCGGGCAAAGACTAAAATTTCTATTTTTGCAAATGATGAAGTTTTTACTTTTCTACTTTTAAATAGGATACATTGTTACTATTCAGTATTTGAACAAAATTCAATATCTTTCATTTAAGGAAGATACCGACGAAGGAAGATCCATGATGAACATTTGACAGATTTGATTATGATGATTCCTTCATATCGCCAATGTATTCAATTCGAACTGGTTTTGATTCTGGAGGGGATAATCGAGGCAAGAGAAATATAGCAATAAGTGCAATGAAGTGTAGACAGAAATACATTTGTCTATAAAAAAATCAGCTGAATTGTAAAAAAATAACTGTGAATGACGTAGTATTTAAGATCACCAGTATCAAAGTGATGGAGAGAAAATCACTGCCAGTTGCAAGAAGCGAAGCAGATGAATGACTGAAGATTATTTTAAAAATTCTTTCCTTTCCTTTTTTCTCCCAATAATTTTGACATGCAAGATGTTCTAATAAAATTAATTAAAGAAAATAATCTATATCAAACGATAGCTGAATAACAGCCACAAATGCTATATAACTTTAAGACTAAAAAGCTTGTAAAACAAAGACTTCAATGCGCGGGAATATGAGATAAAAAATATAACTATTCAATGAGCAGAAATGAAAGGAAAAACAATAAAGTAATCTCGAAATTTCTGGAAGACCAAATTCTTGAATACCTGTAAAAATATAGACCAGGTCCAAGATGTAACATCACAAATGGATATGCTGCATAAGATAAAGTGATTTTTGTGATGATAAATGTAATCAAGTCATAAAAACGTCGCAAAAATTCATTCCCTTGGAAGCGCCAACGCAAGCAATGACGTATCTAAATTAAAAAAAACTTTGAATTTGAAAATTATTAGTTTGATGTATGAATTTCAATAAATATTTTTGATCAGATTCTTCAATGTTAACTTTGTTACTCGACGATTAATCTATAACGATATCAATCATATTTTCATAAATCTTAACTAGTCTTGTGAAGGTGTATGCACAGTGCACTAAATAATGAACTCAAAGTGAGATTTAACATAAAACTGGAATGCCAAAATACCGTTCGTGCAGAAACAGTAAACAAAGCGCCAGTTAAGAAAGTGACATAATAACCCAAAAAGAAGCCATGCCAAACCGCTGATAATAAATAGGTGGATAAAGTTCGATAACTGAAAATTTTAAACAAGTTGTGAAATGAAAGAAAAAGATTAAAATGTGCAACAAAGGAAAAAATATCTTCTTTGAACAGCTTTTAAAGTTACAAAAATTTTACCCTTTTGGAGCACGATCGTATGCAACACGTCGTAGCCAGTACATCGTACAGCAGTTCCATGCTTCTAATGTCTCTTTGAAATTTAATGCTGTCTGGAAATTTTCAACAAATTCAATTCTTCAAACAAAAAATAATCAATGTATAACCGAAGCTTAGTCATAAAACTAAAAAGTATAAAAACGATACCTCAACTTTCCAAGGCTTCACGTTGGAAACTAGATCCCATTGAGGTTCTCCATCTGAATTATAACCTCTAAATCCGAACCCACTCAAATTATATATAGCATCAGCTGAAAATTTGCATGGCATAAATGTTCTTCTTCCATCCTTTTTTTATTCCAGAATAATTTGACTGCAGTAAAAAGAGCTAAGCATTTGAAACAAAATAAAGCGATGATATATTGGATGACAAAATGCACGGTCGCAATAAAAATTTTGACTCAAAAACCGTTCTTCATAATTCTTCTACACCATATCAGATTTGTTTAAATAGCACGCTGTTTGGAGTTTTAATTCATGATATTATCATTATAAACATCCAATTTATAATTGCTGGAATTATGTATAACAATCTACGTCAAGCTTGCTTAACTAGGAGTTAAATAGGAAAAAATCAGATAAAGACGATTGTTATGGAATTCATGCAGAATTACATTATTTCAGAAATGAATATTATTTCAAAAAAAAATCTAACCCAAAGTCCACGCAAAATAATATGGTACCCGTTGAAAAGCCATTACAATATACAGCATAAATAGCCACTGAATCCAATTCATGTTCATATATTTCTTATCGATGATAATATCAGGAGTAAACAAATCGCCAAAAAAAACATATAATAACATGAACACAACTGCTTGTAATAATTTGGTTAACACTGCACGCCATGGCTTCTCAATCTACAAGTTCATTAGAAACTTGCAAATTGACTTAAGAAATTATTTCTCAAAATTCTTTAACTGTAGCAATATCAGATCTGATCAAGGGCATAGCGTGCAAATATTATTTAGTTGCGGATGAAAGCTACAGAAAAATCACAAAAAAGTGAACGAAAAAGTATTGTATGAAACTACGACACATTTCTCTCAATGAATGCTTCTAAGCATTATTTTATCGCCTAGTTTGAAAGTAACGTTTTCAGTCAAGTTAAGTCA
This sequence comes from Onchocerca lupi, assembly GCA_028564675.1. Classification (NCBI taxonomy): domain Eukaryota; kingdom Metazoa; phylum Nematoda; class Chromadorea; order Rhabditida; family Onchocercidae; genus Onchocerca; species Onchocerca lupi. The sequence goes on along the minus strand of JAOVVO010000190.1, from coordinate 106,943 downwards.
CTGGGACCAATGAGTGTTATCTTCAACACGGAACATATTCAACAAATTTCCATGTATTTCTTCTTAAATTTTAAATATTTTGATTTTAAAACAATTAGCAACTGCTAAACGGTCAAACATACTGACCACGGCATTACTATACTGCTTCATTTTTTGGGTTTATATAACAGTAATTAAAGTAAAACAGTACTAACCTTTCCATCTTTACCAGTAGCAGCTCTTCCATCAATCCATGCCATATAATCGGTATAAAAACAAGCTGGACCAGTTAATACTGCTTGAAAATGAAACATATAACTCAGAAAACTTAGTATATCAGGTACTGATCTGAAATTAACTTTACCAGCATAAAAAAATGCAGATTCAATATATAAGCTACCATTTTTGCAACTACTTCGCGATATTTAATTCATTGATATCAAGTTTTAAGACAATAAAATCTGAAAAAATTAAAAAAGTAAAAAGAATGGACCAGTTTGGAAAACAGTAAAATTTGAAGGATCAATTACTTAAGGGCTTCTCTTTTTTGTATTTCATTTAATTCTTCACTTTTCTTCACCTTACCATCGTGTAATGAAAATGCAAGTACTGTCACTTTTTGAACCAATATCTGGAAAAAAAAAAAGCATTACAGTGTCATTCTCGAAATTATCTATTAAGAAATTCCTACTGAATGATACAAAAAAAAAAAAAAAAAAAAAAAAAAAAAAAAAAAAAAAAAAAAAAAAAAAACCTGAACATTATTCTACAAAAGAAATCTTAAACGATATTTAATTTGTAGAGTCAACTTTCAAAACCAGATCTTATTTAATGCATAATAGGAAATAAGAACTACCAGCTATAATTGAAGAATGGGGTACAAAGAGGAATACTGCGCAGAACTTCAGTCGATAAGACTCTACTGCTATTTGATTGCTAGTGTAGACAAAATAAAGTCACAGCTTATTAAAGATTTTTACGATTTAAGCGATTATAAATTAAGAAGAATAAAAATATGACAATTAGTATTCAGCAAATATTTTGAAAAGTTAGCAAAAGTTTCTACCGGTTGCAATGATGCAAACTACAAAAAGTAGCATGGCGAATAACTAAACCGTTGAGAAAGGGAAAGACAAAAGAAAGAAAAATGAAAAAGGAACTTACCATCATCGGACCTGTAATATCAACAGAATATATTGTTAAAATATACCACCGATACCAATGTATAAAAATAAGATAACACATGGAACATAAAAATACGCATCTAAAAATTGAAAAAAATATAAAAGCATGAAAACACACATCTAAAATAAATTGTTTACTTACACAGCTCATGATAATCTCATGATCTAAACTGTGCACACAAACTGTATTGAATTAATTCAAATTAAAAGTCTCTTAAGATATTTCTTTTGCTAAGCATTTTACTTAAAAGAAAAAAAAAACACTCAGAATTCAAAAATCACATAGTATGTCAAAAAGGAAATGGATTAAGATTCATTTTTCAATTGTCCAAACAGTTCTTCATATACCAGTGGATAATTCAAACTTCCATTTTCACTTATAATAATAAACCTACTTATGCACAATTTCCGGCGGAGATGAATGCATGATAGCATATGACAGACCAACCAATGACACCAAATGTTTCATTGCACTGAAAACACATGCTAAATTCACTTAGCATTCACATATTTTAAATTGGAAAAAGTCTTTGAATAATTAATCTTCTTTTCTAAAGCAGATCAAATTTGACAGTAGTTGAAGGCTAATTTGATTTTCATTTCTCTTAATTGATGAATCAGCGACAGTTCATTATCGATGGATCAGCGACAGTTCATTATCGAGATGGAGCAATCGGATGACTTAAGTTAGTGATATAAATTCCTCTGAGATCTACCATTCTGCTGATAGCAGTGTAAAGAAAAAAATGCGAAATATAAATATATAATGATAGAATACAAATACTTCTAGTTTTAACATTAAATATCAAAGTTCTAATAAAAATTTGAGGTAGTTAAAACACATATTCCAGAAACAAAAGAATCTGCTAAAGATCGCAAATGATATCGGAGTTTTAATTCTCCATAAAAAAATGTCAACATAATATAAGCAAACATTATGTAAACATACTTGCCGTAACAAAAATAACAAAATATTAAGCCACAAATAGCAGGCGAAGTAATACGTGCCGTTCGTGAGACGTTAGTTGCACTGAAGATGCCATAGTGCAAATAAGCTAGCATCAATGATATCATCTGGCATACTACTAAATTAATCTGAAAGAATTCGGAGAATAATTATAGTAATAGAGGAAGGAGATATCATTTTCGAATTACAGATCTCAAAGATTATTAAAGAAAAGTTTTCTGATAGAAGCTCTCTTTCTCTCTAGATAATTCAACGAAGATAATTCACATCCATTAAGTTCTTGTTTGAGGACAAAGAAAATAAATACAGATTAAGCATTATCATTCAGCATCCATTCAAAACTCGAAGACCGGAATTTGAAAATGCTAAAGAATACTAAAGAGAATAATGAAATTCTACAAAATATAATGCATGATGCAACACTAAAAAAAAAATAATGCATAATGCAATACTAAAAATGTGAATAAAAGAAAATTTAAAATTGAACAAACACTTACTTTATCAATTTCAACGCCTAACGAATTTGCTATTGGTTGCAACAAGGTTGAACCATCAGAAAAAGTATGAATACCGGGCATTATTAATTGTTAATAAATTAAATAATTACTGATAAAATCTGAAAAGAAAATTAATACTGCTAAACCAAAAAACCCAAGCGCAATGAATCCCTTAATTCCAGCAACTTGAAAATCCACACTTGCATGCTAAAAAACTTCCACAAAATAAGTATGTGAAAAAATGCTTTAAAAGATTCAAAATTTATTTTATTCTCTCCATAATAATACAAAAAATGAATGAAGAAGGAAATCAAACTTCTAATATATCTAGAAATAAATGATAACTTATTCATCGCATCAATTTATTATTCATAATTCCCGATGTGGAATTCGTCCCAATTCCACATTATCAGCATAAAATCTAAAAATTTCGTTTTCTGCAGAGAGCTAAGCAAACTTTTGATTATATCAAAAGATTACAGCGAACGCTACGATCAGTAGCGAAAACAAAACTTGCGCTTCAACACATGTACATCACTTTTATTTGACAAAAAAACTCAAAATAAAATTCTGGACAAAACTCAGGACAAAATTTATTCGACGAGAAAATTCAGATAAAACCCCGAAATTCTAACTCCAAGAAATCCCACTGACTTTTCGAAATTAGAAATCGGTCATTGATTTTTTCTGAAAACCCATGAATTTTCATTCCAAATAAACTGAATTGCTTGATCTTATATCCCTGAAAATTCAGAAATCTGCATTGCAAATAAAGTGAATAACAATCTCATTCCTGCATTAAGCTAGCATCGAATTTAGCGGAATATATTCTTAAGCCAGCTAAGAAAATATTATTGATTTCAAATCTCAAATTAGTCAAGCAAGTATTACTGATTTTGATCCGATCAACCGATCTGATCTGTGATAGTCTTATCATTGCTAAGAAAGTAGGAATGACTTCATGATCAATACGACAAAACTCTTCGCAGGATAAACATTGAAAGAGATATATCAGTATGGTAAAGCAATTCCTAATTTCTTAGTTAATCAATAAATATCGAAGGATCCAAACAGTGATCCATCCAAAATTATTTACAAGATAGTCAGGATTTAAACGGACTAATCTGAAAATTTTTAGAGAACTGAATTCATCCAAGAGATATGTTTATCAATAATTAATAAATCACCGGCAATGACTTCAGCATTAGCTTGTCGATAACAAACTACTTTACCGCCGAGACACCGGTTCATCAATAAAAACTTCAGCAATGCATAAATTTGACAAAATCAAATGCAGAAGTACAGCATTCGAATACTTTTAATGATAAATGAAATGAAAGAAGGATATTATTCAACTACGTCAAATAATTCTTCTGGAAACTTCTGGTAGCAAAAATAATTAGGAATTCAGTTTCAAATCAAATTACAATGGATGAATGGTATCGAGTCATTTCAACAGTATAAGATGAACTTACAAGATATTACAGCGCATTAAGAGCTAATAAATCCAAAAATAACAAAAGATTGAACTAAACATAATCCCGGCTGACATTAATCGCCGAACTGTTCATAAATATAAGCATCTTACGGTAAACTAAGGTCTATTCCGTCTTAAAAGCAATGGAACCGAAACCAAAAATACGAAAGATCTCGTATTAAGGAATTTTTTTCATTGTCTTTTTTTTTTTTCGTTGGATAGATTGAAACAAAAATTAAAGATGAAAGATGTCTTTATTATAAAAAAAAAGTTTCTTGTTGTTTTATCTGCTTAAAAGAAAGAAAAAGAAATATCAAAAACAGTGAAACAATGAGAAATATGGCATTGAAACAGTAATGGAATGTAAATTGAAAAACTTCTAAACTGTTGTAAATTCAAAAAGAAATGTAACGAGTTTGTTCTTCTACTGATCACAAAAAGGTAATTTTAGGAAGAAATATAGTTCTGTGAAGTTTTCAACTGGAATTTTAGCAACAATTGAAAAAAAAAATGAATCATTTTAATTCACTGAACCAAAATCAATAAGAAGCGGTAAAATAAGAAACCAAAATAAATGTTGTTAAACAATAATCAATGCTTTTCTGTTGTGAATAGAAAAAAGAGACTGAGCAGAGACTACAAAAATGAGATTGAGCATTTTAAATAAAAACTTATTAGAAAAGTTCCTAGTAAATATTGAACATGAATCATACACAAATGAAAAATCAAAAGAATTCACACACGTAGAGCATAATAATAAAAATTATAATTTAAAGATTAAGAATATAGAAATGCAGCAAATATAAAATTTGATCAAAAACCTCGGAAACATATAAAAAAAAAAAAAAAAAGAAAAAAACAAAGTAAATCAAAATACTCTGGATGAAAAAATAAGTATAAAACTTATGGTAAAATAAAATGAAACACATTTATATTCTGCTTTCCCAACAGATATTTATTGCATCATAAATAATAATGTCTAAAATTCAAGGAAAAAAACAATGTTTGATATGTTATTGAAGATGATGGCCGCCATTTCATTAGTATAACAAATTCTAGAAAATCTTACCCACTGTAAACATATATTAACTCTAATTATGATAATTTTTTCAAACCATAGTTAGATTTCTTTTGAATTGAATTCGATTGTGGAGGCAGTAATCGTGGCAACACAAACAAAGCAAGAAAGGCGATGATGTGAAGGCAGAAGTATATACTACTGAAAAACGAAAAATGAAAAATTCTTGATAAACAACCGGACTTTGATAAATATTACACTACAGAATGTGATCAAAATAAGTATAGAAAACATTTCGAACTAAATTGACTAAACTCGAAATGAACTATACAGTGCAGCAGAGTTGGCAATTTTTCAAATTTTCTTTGGAAATTTGATGTTCGAAATAATACCTATAAAAACTTAGACCAGGTCCAAGATGTAGCATCACAAATGGATATGCTGCATAAGATAAAGTGATTTTTGTGATGATAAATGTAAGCAAGTCATAAAAACGTCGCAAAAATTCATTCCCTTGGAAACGCCAACGCAAGCAATGACGTATCTGAATTAAAAAAAAATTTGAATTTGAAAATTATTAGTTTGATGTATGAATTTCAATAAATATTTTTGATCAGATTTTTCAATGTTAGCTTCGCTGCTCAATGATTAATCTATAACGATATCAATCATATTTTCATAAGTCTTAACTAGTCTTGTGAAGGTTTATGCATGGTGCACTAAATAATGAACTCAAAGTGAGATTTAATATCAAATTGAAATGCCAAAATACCGTTCGTGCAGAAACAGTAAACAAAGCGCCAGTTAAGAAAGTGACATAATAACCCAAAAAGAAGCCATGCCAAACCGCTGATAATAAATAGGTAGATAAAGTTCGATAACTGAAAATTTTAAACAAGTTGTGAAATGAAAGAAAAAGATTAAAATGTGCAACAAAGGAAAAAATTTCTTTGAACAGCTTTTAAAGTTACAAAAATTTTACCCTTTTGGAGCACGATCATATGCAACACGTCGTAGCCAGTACATTGTACAGCAGTTCCATGCTTCTAACGTCTCTTTCAAATTTAATGCTGTCTGGAAATTTGCAACAAATCCAATTCTTCAAACAAAAAAATAATCAATGCATTATCGAAACTTTGTCATAAAACTAAAAAGTATAGAAACGATACCTCAACTTTCCACGGCTTTACGTTGGAAACTAGATCCCATTGAGGCTCTCCATCTGAATTATAACCTCTAAATCCGAACCCACTCAAATTATATATCGCATCAGCTGAAAATCTGCACGGTTGCTTTTAGAGCAAAAATAGTTGATAAATGTTTTCTTTCATCCTTCTTTTATTCCAGAATAAAGAGTCTGATTGTAGAAGAAAAAGCTAATGACATATTGAATAATACAATAAATCATTGCAATAAAAACTTTCAGATCAAAAAACCCTTCTTTAATATTTTTATACTTTTAATAGTTTATTTTAGAACTCGATGTCTTCTTTATCAGATTTGTTAAAATAACTTTTTGGCATTTTATTTCATGATTTACTTCATAACGTTCGTTGTTTTCCTGAAATTATTTACGCAATCAACTTGTAAGTGTGTGCTGCTCATTTCTTAACTATTGCAGTTATATATAACTGTCCAAGTTAAATCTGCTTAACTGTAGATAAAACAGGGAAAAATCCAGATAAACATGATTGATGGAATTCACGCAGAATTGCACTATTTCAGAAATAAATATCATTTCAAAAAAAAAATTTAACCCAAAGTCCACGCAAAATAATATGGTACGCGTTGAAAAGCCATTACAATATGCAGCATAAACAGCCATTGAATCCAATTCATGTTCATATATTTCTTGTCGATGATAATATCAGGAGTAAACAAATCGCCAAAAAAAACATATAATAACATAAACACTACTACTTGTAATAATTTGGTTAAAACTGCACGCCATGGTTTCTCAATCTGCAAATTAATTAGAAACTTGCAAATTGACTTCAGAAATAATTTCTCAAAATTCTTTAACTGAAGTAATATCACATCTGATCAAGAGCATAGCGTGCAAATATTAATTGAGGATGAAAGTCACAGAAAAATCACAAAGTGAACGAAAAAATATTGTATGGAACTACGACACAGTTTTTGTCAATGATGTAATATTTCTAAGCATTATTTCATTGCGCAGTTTGAAAGCAACGTTTTCAGCCAAATTAAACCACTGGGACTAATGAATGTACAACTCAATAAGGAACATATTGAATAAATCTCCATATACTTTTTCTTAAATTTTGAATATTTTTGATCTTAAAATAACTAATAATTGCTAAATGGTCATACATACTGTATCCAGGCAATTTGACAATAACTAAAATCAAACAGTGCTAACCTTTCCATCTTTACCAATAGCAGCTATTCCATCAATCCATGCCATATAATCGGTATAAAAACAAGCTGGTCCAACTAATACTGTTTGAAAATGAAACATATAACTTAGGAAACTCAATATATCAGGCAACGATCTGAAATAAAATGATATAATATCTGAATCTCCACATCTTTTCACAGAAGATATTCTTTAAGAATGGCAGAATTATATACCGAAGACGGCCTAATATTGGTTTCCCAAAGTTGGTTACAGGTTGCAACCACTTTTTTTTTTCATAATTTGCCTCGTAGTCTGGATAATCATATATCAAGCCTTCTAAATTATTAAACACATTTAAAATTGCAAATTAAAATAGTTTTTCGAAAAATTATAACAAACGAAAAAGAGTGGGGAATGTAATTTGTACTTACGTAAGAGCTTCTTTCTTCTGTATATTATTTAATTCTTCATTTTTCTTCACTCTTCCGTCATGTAAAGAAAAAGCAAGCACTGTTATTTTTTGAACTAGTATCTGCAAAACAAGGAAGGATTGTATATCGTGCCGAATAAAAATATCTACTCGTAATTTTCTTCCGATCAAATAATGATGAAATAAAAGATTTGTAGTTTGAAAGGAACTGAAACTCGTAGAAAAAACATTATTCTTCAATAACTTTGAAACTTTCTATATCTCTGATGACAGTTATAGTAAAACAAACAAATAACCAACCATCATTGGACCCGTAACATCGAGATAGTAAGTAGTCAGTACATACCATCGATACCAATGTAGGAAAACGAGGTAACCCATGGCGAACATAAATATACATCTATGAAAAAAAAATATATGAAAAATTGACATTAAACAAAATTTGTTTCAGTTATATAGCAAATTAGGAATAATCAAATCACGGATTTCATTTCCATCAATGTACTTTTAATCCGAGAAATGAACTTTTTAAATCAACAATAAGTGCTGAAAATGATAAAGGAGAAGTTGGAAGAAGCCGAAGACATCAGGTTAGCATAAAAGAAATTCTAAGAAATGATAAGGAAATTTTAAACCACTATTGTTTTTTAAAAAAATATCTAATTTAAAATTGAAGAAACATACTTGTGTACAATTTTGGGTGGAGAGAAATGCATGATTGCATATGATAAGCCAACTAGCAATATCAAGTGTTTCAGGGCACTAAAAAAGTGTGAAAATGATTAGAAAAAACGGAAAAATTTTGATAACTTTGCATACTTTAGCTGATCTACTATATATCATGAAGGCAAAAATTTATAAAATTGGAAATCGACATATTTTAAAACAGAAATTTAATTGCTAAGTTTATTTCCGGCTTTTTCAGTTATATAAATAAAATTTGAAGACGTCTTAAGATATTTTGTTATAAATATCCTGAATACCCACAACTACAGTTAACAGCAACCATTTAGAAATGGCGTTTTATAAGCAGATCACTATCGTTCACTAATGATTACCAAACGTCTGATGAAATCTAATTATTATTAGTCTCTTGCATAAAAACAAACATGAAAAAAAAGAACGTACTTTCCAAAACAAAAATAACAAAACATTAAACCCAAAATAGTCGGACATGTAACACGTGTTGTTCGAGAAATCCGAGTTGAAGTAAACATATGATAATGAAGATAAGCTAATGGTAATGATATAAACTGACAAGAAATCAAATTGATCTGAAATAATAACTATGTGATAATAACAGGAGACGCAGATCATAAGACTTCAAAATAAACAGAACAACTTCTCGATTATTCATTTCCTTTGACTTAAAAATATCACAATAAATGTCTAAACTTCACAAGTTCGTAAATACTATTTAAGTATTAATGTCTGCAAAAATTGAAAATTGATGGATGTAATGACGAAATCATTTCTGAAGAAACAAGTAATTTCTAGAATTATAATTTCAATTTTGCATCAACTATATCATGAGCAAATTTCCTTTTTTTTTTTAACTCCTATAGACAAAACAGTTTGTGCAAAAAGATGAGTAAAATTAGAAATCCAAACAAGAAAAACTTACTTTGTCAACTTCAATGTCAATCATATCAGCAATTGGTTGTAAAACGGTTGAACCATCGTAAAATGTATGTATACCTGGCATGATTAACAGGCTTCTTACCAGTATACTTGTGTTAATGACTGAAAAAAAGAAATATTGAACTGAAAAATCTGACAATTTTCTATATCTCTGAGAAGTTAGCTGAAATGATTAGATAGTGTAGTATAACTGAAAATATTCAAGCCAGATGGCAAAACATCCCAGTCCGTATTTGGAGAACTTAAGTTGATTCCCCCATTAACCAAAAACTAATCATCAAATAAAAGCAATAAAATAAACTGTTTTCAAGCGTAAAATATTAAAGGATTACGAATTACGCACGGTATTAAACCAACCATCGCCTCATCATAACCATGTCAGTCCCATCAACCACCATTATCATAAATACGCAGTCACAAGTTTTCACTAGTTGATTGCAGACCATTTTTGACAACCTCAGTTTCGTCACTTTGATGATCCATAATGCAATGGTCGATGTTTCTGGTGACAATTTTTTGGTTCTTTAAGTCAGACGTTTTCAATCTTCGACTTTTAGATTTTACTGAAAGTTTTAAGTAGAAGAGAATCATAAAGATAAATAGTAACAGACAAATCGTACAAAAAAGAAAGCTAAATAATCGAGAAAATTAATCACCATTAATGCATTTATTGTTAATATTTGCTATTTGGCTTTTTGCAGAAATGATTGAAGTCCCTACTCCCCTCTTGTCCAGTTGGTACTTTGTAAGTGCATAAATTTATCATCATTGTCCTTTTTATTTTATCTTTTAACAATGATTACAACTAACAGTATATGGAAGGAACGGTGACTTCGTAGTCCAAAGATTTTTTTTTGATAATTTTTTTTTTTTTTTTTGATAAGATCCTTCTCATTTCTTCTGTACACAGTTCGCTCTATTCTTTCTTGTATTCTGTATTACATGGAGAGAAAAGTAAGTAATACAGCAGAAATATTAATCACTCGAATTGATACCATTTATCAATCATTCAACCGTAAAAATTAACTACAATAATGGCGTATTTTCACTTTCAAAACTTTCAATTTGAATTTATTATTAATAATTCCAAGTTTGTATTTAAGTAATTCTATGTCATATAATTTATGAAATTGCCAAATTTCATAATGCGCTCTGAACTATTTGTTAAATCAGCGCAATTTGAGTTAAATTGAAAAACTTTATCTTGTTCCACATCTATGTAACTGTCATCTTTCAGTTCCCAATGTGATGGAGGACAAATTTCGCAAGAATTCCATGCAATTATCATTGCTCGTTTGATAATTATTCATCTCAATTACTGATAGAGAAGGTATTGAAAGATAATATTGACAGTATTTCGTTTAGTTTCTCCGTAAAAATAAGGAAGACCTAATGAAAAGGCTGCTGGCATTGATGTGATGAGTTTTGAGGACTGAGTCAGCTTCCTTTCTGGCCAAGCTTTTCTTCTTGGCCTAGCTTACGCTTATCATAATTTCCGGCTGCGTCATTTTGTCCTTTTATTTGAATGCTTTGTGCTGATTGTTTTGTAGAGATTATCGAGAATAGGATGATTATGATATTAGTATAAGGTTTTTTGATCTTGTCAAGACCACTAAACAATCACAATAAATTTATTCAAAATTCAAACAAGGAATTTGTAAACTTTTTGAAATCTAAGCTTGAAAAATTTTTAATTTAAAGAGCAACATTAACTTCTCGTGTGCAGGAAGCTGACTTATTCTTTTTGATATCAGATTACGGTAGCAATTGTGCTGAATCGATAGTTATGCGTTTATGGTAACTTATAGAGCCATTTGATTTAATGTAAAGAAAAAGAAAAAAGTCATATATTTACGAGAAAAACAAACGGAAATTATTTAGGAATTAACAGAAATAGACTGAATTAGAATGGATTGGTTTAAGAATTGTTATTGCCATCATTTTTTCGAAAATTGAAAATATAATACATAGTAATCGTCTACCTTACCTGATATTTTCTAATAATTGTTTGTAATTAAATGAATAATCACTCCTATACCAATGAATAAAACTTTTCTCATCAATATTCATCTCTGTTATAACTTAAAAAAAGGCTTGATGTGTAACCAATCAACAGGGCTTAATTTCAGTTCGATTATTCTATAATCTGGTTCAAGAATCACCGGAAATTGCACTACAGATAGATCCAAGGAACGTGAACATCTCTGTTGACCTGAATGAATAAATTAAATATTTTACTTGATCATTTCCCAGGAAGCATTGAGAAGCTTATTTAGGACTATAAAAAAAACATCAAAATTCGAGTTTTGCTGCTTCTGTATTTCCGAAATGAAATTATCTAAACAGAGAGATAGGGATAAATGCATATGGGTAGGCATAATTTTATCATGATGCATTTTTCCATGGTTTGCAAGAAAAATCTTTATTGACTCGAAATTGCCCAGAAATAATCATTTTTCTGGACACCGGCAGTCGGTATGGAGCCTTTGATGTCGTAGGGCATAGATGATTGTTTTTTTATTTATAATCACAATGACGATTTCGAGAACGTCGTGCAATCAATTACTACACCATTTTAGACTCAATATTTGATTCAAGTAGTATGCTATTGGATTCATTTTGATTAACTGTTTGGTTAATTTCACCATTCTTGAATCTTTTTTTTCTTTCAATATTTGAGTTTCTTTACTTTGATTCCAAAAAATATCTACTAATTAAGTTCCTTTTCTAAGCTCTTAATGTTTTTATTTATGAAGTTCTAGTTTAAATTAGATGCATAATATTATTATGAAGCATTTGCTTAAATTAAAGTTCACCCATCTCTTAAGATGCAATTAAGATTTCAAACCATTTGATTTCATTTTCTGTCGGTTCTATTTTTTCCCATTATATTTCATTTTTTTTTTTAATGAAAGATTTGATACTTTTACATCTGTCTTGTATATCAGTATATTCTTATATGGTGGTTCTGATAAATAATGTAATTTGGTTGGTTCTCAGGAAATATAATACTAAGCTGTAAATATAAGCCAGTAATGATAGTTAGATTGATGGAATTGAATTGAGCCTCTGGTGCAGTAACGGATATTCAGGGCTACGGTATCTTTATTGCCACTAATCATTTAGCCACTATTTTTATTTCTAGAACATTTCTTCTTAAAAATATATTTTCCCTGAGATGCAATTTAGTTTCGAGAGCATATCGTTCATGAATAAGGTTAGGTATTAAATTTACTGCCAAATGATTTCACATATATTTTGAAGAAGCAACTATTGATCCAAATTATCTTTAGTTAATCAAATTGTTATGGGAAGTTTGACAAGTTTATGAATTAAACAAAGATTTTATCTCTGATTATTAAAAAATTTCATATGCAATTCATGATTAAAGTATGCTCACATGACTATTTCTACGACAATAATCGGCGAATCGTGTTGAACACAGTGAATGAGTGATCTAATCTAATCAAGTTGATTTAAATCCGAACGAAATTGATTGGAATGACTGAGCAGATTCTCTTGGAATAAGCAAAAGATATAAATTCTTGCTTTACATATCGTAATTCTTTGAAGAAAAAAGAAATAAAAAGCTTTACCAGAAAATTATTTCGTGATAAATTTTTTCTGACAAATACTTCAATCAATCTGTGGCTTATTTCAAGATCCTTGTGTACGTCTGTTTGTAGTCAGACAGACAAACACAAACCTTTTACTAATGAAACTGGTGAATTATTGGAAAGTTTGCCAAACGGGAAGATTAATACCTAATCAGGCAACTATCTATTTTCTGATTTCTTCGCGCTGACTCAGTTTACAAACAAATGCTAACTAACCACTTCTCGAATAATCACCATCATTAAAGAATATGATGAATAAGATGTAAGAATTTGTACAATTATCTGATGATGGTTTTTTCGACTAATGCATGAAAATTAAGCATTAATTATAACGTACATAAAGGCATCTCATTTGCATTTCATGTTTACATTTTGTTCCTGCGAGATGATGTTGTTACTATTAGCCTGAAAATGTGCTTACGAGATATAAATTAAGCCAAAAATGATAATTCCATTAATTTGATATCAAAATTGTATGAGCATTTTACAATCATGAAATGTTGTTCAAAAAACAATACTCAGTGCAAAATGATTTGTCATGTTTAAATGCTGCTGGGAAATATGTTTTTCATTTTTTACTTTGTAACTACCTGTACCCGGCCACGCTTCGCGTATCCGGTCCAACTAGTCTATGATAAAAATGTAAATGTTCGTTTGTCCAAAATCTTAAATCTCTGGAAGTTCTTAAGATCGTGCTTTATCTGTGTAGACACATGTGCTTATTCAAATGCAACGTTTCGTCAAGATTTGAAATCAACTGCTATGAACTTGGAACATTGTTTGGAAATGAAAACGAACATTTACATTTTTATTTATAAATATTAAATCATGATTTTGAAGTTAAAAAGTTGGAATTTATTAGAAAAAAAAAATAACCAGCTATATAGACGAAAAGAAATATAAGGCAACTGGATAGTAAGGCTATCAGTAAGACTTCTCTATTATATTTTAATTTGCTGAGTTTTAAGTTAGTGATATTTTAAATTCTGACTCCGATTAAATCTACAAGGTTCAACTTTTCATCGTTTATTAAATGATGTGATATCATTATCTTAGTGCATGTACTTTACTTACGAATGTCACAAATATTATTATCACATTATCACTATCATCATCTTCGGGGAAAAATGATTCGATGGATATACTGCCACTGACCATTGTTGTCCTTGATTAACAGAGCAACAGAATGCATTATAAGGTTTGCGATGTCATTCATACTCGTATCTCATCCTGCTATATTTTGCACTTCGGCGTAATTGAATATTATAGTTGAAATTTAGAAATGCTGCAAATGATTCATGCAAATGTTTGCAAACTTAGTGTTAGCTATTATTGATGAGATGTTCGTTTCTTACTGTTAGCTATTATTGATGAGATGTTCGTTTCCGGTCGGTGATATCAAAACGGAAATTCTGAATAGAGTGCATGGCTTCAATGCAGCAAAGCGAAAGGTATCGCGGTACGATTATTGTGTATTTCATGTTTGAAATCCATTTTTTTTCTTTTTTCTTTCTTTTTCTTTTTTTTTTTTTTTTTTTTTCTGAAAAGGTTACTAATCTCTTGCGATATAATTCTGATCATGAAATTTTATAAAATGAAACAGTTTGAATTCCCAAATCATGGAAACTGCTTGTTATCTACATAGCAAAATTTCATTGTTATTTTACATCTATTTAAGATCTGTTTTAAGTTTTAAAAAAGTAGTAGGATTTATTTATCTCCTCCTTTGTCAAGCTTACCATATTTATGGATTATAAGACATATTCTAGAAGTATAATTTGTTAAAACCTGATCAGTGTGACAAATACTCATGTTTAATTATGGTGAATTTTTTAAGTTCATGAAAAGTAAATAATCATTTTACATTATAAAATATAAAATCTGAAAATCATTCCTGTTTAATTAGCGTGAATTTGTATGTTCACACAAAATAAGTAATTAATTGTATTATATTTTATAAAGTAATGCAAGATATCATTCATTCCTAACAATATTTCTTTTAATTCAAAATATTTTTATGTCAAATGTCACATTTAATTAGATTAAGCGCTAATTCAGATATGTGAGTATTCAAATTCGATCTTTGATTAGTGCTTGCTTTGTCTAACTGAAAATGAAATACGATTTTAAATGAAGAAGAAAGAATAACATTATTATTCGATTATATCATCGAATAGCGACTGAATATCATCAACAGCGTATCTCTTTCAATCTCAATCTATCATCAGAGGATCTGTACAATCTTCTGCTTACTTAGATATTTCGTGAAGATAATCCAAAATGACAAACTTAAATTCAATGAAGCTTAGTAATTAGCCAAGACTTGTTGAAAATGAAAAATGACCATATCCTTACTGAAAGTATCAAGCTAAATTTACAAACTTATATTTCATTGGCAGAGATATATTTTCTATTTTCTGGAATCAAAACTATAATTAGTAGAATACAATTGATGGCAAGACGGCGTCAAGATGCCGGACGGATGTTGCTCATCATCAACAGGAATTCCAATCAGAAGCAAAAAGAATTTGTTACAACATGATGAAAAAAAAAAAAAAAAAAAAAATTAACAGCAGCAAGAGCAGAAGCAAAAGTAGAAAAAGCCATAGGAATGATGATATGATAATCGTCTGCTTCCATGTAGGCGCCCTTGTACTCCACGATTTTCGGCTTGTTTGAATCGTCGTCGTCTCATCTTTCTCCTTCCTCTTCGACATCATTTTGTATTATGCATCATCTTTTCAACATACAAAACTGCACTGATAATACAATGATGATAATGATGATGATACCGATAGTTCTCATTTATCCATTATTATCATTTATTTCATGGTCAACTATCATTAGACAAATACATCAAATCTTTTAATATCGATAATGAAGTTTTCAAGAAGTTTGACAATCTATTTTTTCTCATTCATTGATTGGTTATTTCTAATATTTTTTCATGTCACTTTAGTCCTGAACTTTTATCTTTGTTAATAAAAAGAAAAAAAGAAAAAAAAAGAAAGAAAAGGAGAAGCAATCAAGACAGAAAGTAAATGAATTATCATTTCCGCCTTCAAATCAAAAATCATTCACCACAGTTATTATTTCGCATTAAAATGTTGCCAGTTTATTTACTTGGCAACTATGATATATTGATAATTTTGTTAGCTGATAAAATATAACATGAAGTTTGAATTCTGAAATTCCCCCGCAAATTTAGATAAAAATAAAAAAAATAAATGTATGAAAGAGGAGAAATGATGAAAATTATTGTTGAACGGATGGCTGTCTCATAGTCTATCTAGATGAATATGTCAAGTATATGTCTGTGTATGTGTATGTATGTGTGTATGTGTGTGTGTATGTGTGCATTTGTATGTTTAGAAGCTAGTTGATACGATTTGCAATCATCACGAAAAACAACTCCTTCCAAACATTGACACACCGTAGTTTATTATTTCTGAAAAGGAAGCTTAGCGATCGTCTTATTCACTCTCGAATATTATTGACTACCGTCTTCTCTCTCTCTCTCTCTGAAAACTGGAATTGCTACCAATAGTTTTTCTATTTATACAAAGTTTTTTTTTCCTTTCAAAAATTCATGTCTCTCAAGCCAAGATACATAAGTTCAAGAAGAAGTGACCACTCCAAACGGACAGCCAATCGAAAAAATCGTAAAAATTAACGAGATGGGTGGAAAATAGCGGGCGAAGATAAGTCATTTCGACTTGTTGTCCAGTTTTTTTTTTTTTTAAACTTCTAATTTACTATCGATCCTCATATATATATTTTTATTTTCTTGATAGAGATGGAACATTTTTGGGAACATCGCATTGAATAATTGAAAATCGATGATTATAAATTGAAATTTGTGTCTTTGAATTATTCATTTTCTATCTGTTGATTTTTATGGTTTCTCAAGTCAAAATTTCTTTAGTGAAAATACATTAACTTACAATAAGTAATAATTTTCATTAATTGAGAATTTGTCCATTCATTTCCAAGATTTTATTCCTGATGCTAATAATTCACCTGTTAAAAGCATAGTTTTTGAAATTGAGCTTTCAGCATTTAAAATTCTTATGGTTTTTTTTTTTTTTTAATTTTATTTTCTGATTCAAGGCTTTGATGAAGCTGATGCAGAAATTGATATTTCTGAGAATCTAATGCACTCTGAGCAGAGAATTTTATCCCTTTCACGCGTTTCACTTACGTCACTTAATATGTACAAACGAAAAGAACTATTCAATTATTGGATGGCTAACTGTGGGTTCGTTTTCTTAGATATATCTTTATATAAAAATATAAGATTTCAGATTCATAATAGAACTCTTACTTCTTAAAGTAACTGATCAAATTTAGAAATCATTCACCGTAGTTTAACAAAGGTATTTAATTATTTGTATTTAACAAATAAATTTTAATGTTGAAAAACGAATTGCAGATTTGGAGTAGATTGAAAAATGTCGGCATGATGATAATACCATTTCAACAGCAAAAAATACATATCACAGAAGGCAAATTTGGTTGGTACTTAATTTCCGTTTTCTAAATATTAGGCATCTTTAAAAATCGATTCGAGATGACTTAAAAACTTTTAAATGATTTCTGAGATTATTGTGTCGCAAGATAATAAAGTATGTGAGAAGAAAAAAAGAAAAGGGCGATGGAATTTCATGGGATATGATATTTTCAAAAGTATTGATTTCATGAATTACAAACATGAAAATTTTCACACGTCTTCTATCCTCTACTCATTACTTCACTCTCATCATTTTTTGAATAGTAGCAAGTTATAAAAGTTGCAATTATTGTTGTTATTGTCGTCAATTTAAGAAGGAAGAAAAAAGTGGTTGAAGAAAGAGTGAACTAATTAATAATGATCAGCTCTGTTGGGGGCTTCCATTACTTCCTCCCAAACAAAGGATGCCATTGCTATTCGTAAAAATTTGAGTAAAAAAAAGATTCGAAACTATAAAACTTATTTTGCATACCTTTTCCATCCACCCGCTCCTCCTGATGAGATAGCACGTATCACTCCTCGTTGTCATTTCATCTCTTCATTTATCATTTTGTCACTTTGTTCTACATTGAATTTTCTCTCTTATTCACATCTATTTTGCAGTTCTTTCTATAAATTTATTGGCTACTAGCAGTTAATATCTTCATGAATTAATTGTTTTAAATTTTTTTAAAACTGATTTACAACGAATTGCATAGAAGAAGCGATGATAATTAGTTTGAAAAAGGTAATAAATCAAGAATTATCTTTTTTCTCTTAAATTTTTCAAAATTAGGTCATGTCAGCAGATACAATTATCATTTCAAAAATGACATTTAATAATATTACTCTTTCTCTTTTAAATCGGATTGATAACAGTAATTATAATTTCTTCAATTATTCACCCTGTGCAAATTCAGCGATTTCCGTTACAAATATTTAATGAACTTTGTTGGTCTTTACAATTAAAATTAATCAGAAAAAAAGAATGATAATGCAAATAACATTGAAGTTATCAAAAGCAAAAAAAAAATGGTAAAATGGCTTTTTGTTGCACTATCAGAACTTTTTTAACTTTACGGAGTAATCATATCGATAGAATGATTATTATGAATCATTTGTTCATTAATTAAAAACAAATAAAATATCTAGTGGATAATTGCAAGTTTTTTGACTAATATAATTCAGTGACTGATTTCATGTTAACATTCTTTTCTTGATCGTTTTTGATTTTTTCACCTTTGAAATGAATTCGAATATTTTTCAGCAATATTGTGAATTCGCAAATATTTTTAGCTATTCACAAATAATGTTACAAAATATGAACCAAATAATATTCAAATTTTCCAGTATCATCAGAACACTGACTGAACAAGTAATTTGGTATGTTGTATATCGTCAAAGAATCTCTCCGTATTCATAAATCATGCAGATCATCTGCAGGTATGCCAACAAATCTGTTGCGCTTTTTTGCGAAGAATAATGATGATTATTACGCATTCTGTGATATTTTGGGTTGTAAATTGAGTAGATGCAAATATGCATGCCGACAACATACAACACTTTTTGAATTTTTCGAACAAAAAACCGTATTTAACGACCATATCCGTCAGGAATTAATCATACTTTTTTCCGACATTGCGTTTGCATTAAAAATATTAATTAAGTAGAAATAATCCAACTATTTTGAGATTAAAATCGCAAACAGGTGGCACTGACATTTAACCTGGACGAAGTTTATAATCATTTTTAAAAATTTTCTTGAAACGATAAATGTCACACATTTGAATCATTAGAATCAATTATCTGCTTAAATTGGCTTTAAGACAGCATTTCTATTATTCCTAAATCTGACAAGTAAAAAATCACTTGCTCTATCCATTTGACCTGAATTATGTCATTACATAAAATGATGTATTTAATGATCCGATGATCGTTTACTTTCATCTTGTTTTATGAGTTTTGAGAGAAAATGATATGCAGTTAAACATTTGAATCCTTCACCTTGTTTCTTTTTTTCGTTTCAATCATTTTTAAGATACTTCATTAGTATCAAAATTCTTTGAAGAAGTTAATTACGAATTTTTGAAACTTGCTGCCAAAAAATCAATACTATTCAATTATTGTATGGATTATCGGATTATTATATGAACCTTGAAATAAATATTCAATATAAATTGGCAATTTTAAATTGACTCCAGATTTCGTCATGACGAAGAAAAAGTTATGACGAAGACTTACCATAGATGTAAATGATAAATTATTGAAAAAATAAGTATTCAAATAGTTTTATTATGATTAATGATAATTTGTTGTGAGAAAACTTCAACAAAAAAATATTCCAAGGTATTTGTTTCTGTTTGAGCAACAGCAAGTGTCTTTTTATTCGTCAAATCATCATTTCCCTTCAATGAGTGCTTTAAGACTTAAATATAAACACCACTTTGAATAAGTGGAACTACTTCAGTAAGAAATGACACCTTTTCTTCTAGACCTTATCTGGCGCATATTAAACGGTTTCTCTTCAAAGGCTAAACTAAATAACAGAAACATTGATGAAAGAATACTGCGATATGAGAAAAATCTTAAGTTGAATTAATTTAAGTAGAAATTCGTGCATATTTTAAATTTATTTATTTCATTTTATGCTTAATTTTAACGAAAATTCATAAGAAAATTGCGATTTGTCATTTTTATAAATCCCTCAGTAACTTAGTTAGCCAGAATTCGCAGGAGAAGAAAGTCGAAAAGTTCGGGCGAACGTCGTCGGTAACATTCAAAAATGATTATCCACAAGTGCTTGCAAAGAGTCATTGCTGCTGTTGCTGAAGTACTCCAGATATCATAAATTCACTTCAAAATGAATACTTCATCTAACACTGACTAGGGTTTTTGATTGACTGATCTCTTCAATTGTTTGAGATGACATTATTACGGTAGAAAGATGGGTGGGGAAAAGTTTTGGTGATTGTGATCGTATTTGTTCGAATTTTTTCACACATTGATGACTCGTTCAAATTTTGTCTCATAAATTTCTTCGGAAATTCGTTTTTCATAATTTTTGCCGACACCTTTCTATACTCTTGATGACAAATCATTGCAATGTAAACATTTCCCGCATAAATACCAAAATTTTTGTCATTTTGGTCAAATTTTCTGAAACAGGATAAATTACTCAAAAAGCGAATATTCATAATTAATTACTAATCATCAACTAATTGTTTGGAATATATTCCTTGCTTGCTATTATTCTTTGAAATTTAATTAAAATATAAGTCAGATTAAAGGTGATAATTGAACCTGAACCATTCATTTTTTCGGCCCTTATTGTTTGAACCTCTGATATACCGGTAGTTCATTTCCGGATAGATCAGAGTGCATCCGGAAAATCGGAAACTCTTCCTCAATTCATGCATATTCACCGATTTCTATTCTGATTCTTTCCTTCCGCATATATATATATATGTGTTACTTCCGCATGACAAAATCAATCAAAAGAAAATTTGTTTACATATTGTTCTGAAGCCACCATTATGTTTGTTATAATTTATAGTACATATTTGGTATGTGTGTATGTTTGTATGTATGTATGTGTGTATGTGTGTGTATGTCATGTATGTCAATATATGAAAATGATTGCATTATTACTTCTGTAATTTATATTCATCAGTAATTGTTCCACTAAAGGAGAGATATAAACTGATTATCATATCTCAGATTATCATAAAAATAAAGTGGCAAGTAATCGTCTGCTACCGTATCTATAATCAACTATTATAATTCTTACATTCGCTATTATGATGAAAACATCATAATCATAATCATTATTAAGAAATTAAAACTAGTGATAGCAATGACTAAGTAGAATGTCAAAATGCGGTGGAACATATTTGCAAAAGTTTTAGATAAGTTGAAAAAGCTCGTATATTGCTCAAAACTGAACAATTCTAATCTTTGAGAATAAACAAGTAATAAATTAACAAAATGCTTCAATATCAATAAAATCAGTTCGTTATCACTTCTTCAGGAGCGAAGGAAGTGTCCGAAAAAATGATCAGCCTGTTACATTGAATTAAAGTTTATCAGCGTAATTATTATTAGGATAGAAATGCATTACTTAAGCTTATTTTTATGATAAAGTGAAAATTAATGAAAAAGTCGGTTAATTGATTGCTTGCTTGATTGCCTGATCGATTGATTGGTTTCTGAGAACTCTATGTTTTATAGCGATTGCGATCTGTAAAATCTCTTTGAAGTGATAAAAAGTGTTGATTTTGGAGAATTGTCAAAAATCTAAAGATGTTTTCTGAGATAAACCAAAGTTTTCGATCTTCGTGAAGTTTCGATGCTCGAGTCTCCTCCATTCTCACTTGGGAACAAAATTTAAATTGATAACGAAAGCAAAGAATGCGTTCTGTGCTGTTACTGATAAGAGGCGTGGCGGTTTACTTAAGGAAGCACAGCCATCTGACGCCATCTATCATTTCTTAGACAAACATTTCAATTGTTTGAGAATAAAAATCCTTCATAGAATACTTTTCATCACTTCTTTCCATTTTATCTTTCCTTCCTTGCTTGACCTTTTATCATCGTTTATCTATTTTCAAGATATGCGAAAGTTTTTTTTGTCTAAATTTAATACGTTTAAAATCAAAGTTTAAATTTACTCAAATTTAGAATTTTAATAATGTAGACAGAAAAGAAATATTTATGTTTTAAAACATTTTTGCAAAAAATTCAGTAAGAATTCCAGTTTTGCAAAATCCTTTAGTAATAGAATTTTTTGTTTTTCTCTGACCAAATGAAAGATATACATTGTTTGCTTTCCTGACGAAAATAGATGCTAAATTTTGGAAACCTAATAATTTGAAAAAAAATAATATATTTCTAGTTTTTGCATATTTATTAGGCATGCATGCACCTCTATTGTTATATGAAATTTTGTCAAATATTTCAAAAACTCTTCTGCTAAGGCTTAAAGAATTTAACCTCTAACTTCATCTTCTAAGCAGTATTTCACAATTTAAATTCTTTTGTAAGCGATTGCATTGATTGATCTAAACATTTTGTCATCGTTTTTTGAAATAAATTAACTTATTCAATAAAAGTAAAATTATATAAATATCATTCAAAAGATGCGAATCAGCAGGTTGCTGATTTTGCTGACAAATGGTGTTCACTATCATAAAATTTAAATTGCGCAATATGTTTCCTGCAAACCATTCACTTAAGTAAACAATTTCTTTTTAAATATTTTTATTACTGAATTAGAGGGAAAGAAGGTGGAAAGAGAAGGTGAAAAGCTTTTCTACCGTCATCATTCGGCAAACTTCACACATTCATCAAAATTGATGCTTCACGTTGCCTCTTTTGCAGTTGAACAATTGCGAACAAAACGTCGTGTTTTTCGAATTTTACTTTTAAAATTTTTCAACTAGCTAGAAATCATCAGTAACTTGGCTCTTTTAATGCTGCTATTGCATGCTAGTCATGCATGCTGCATGCGCCTCTTCTGCAAAAGCATTTACGATTGATAGCTGTTAAACTGTTTTACCCTTTAATTCAGAATCGGAAAATTCAGCTAGGTTAAAAAATCATTGTTTATCAGCAATTCGATGTTATTCGTAATAAAAAAAAAAAAAAAAAATAGTTGTACTCATTTTTTAAACTTTATTTGTTTGACCTTTTCATCATCATCATTCAACCTTTTTGTTTTTTCATTCCTTTTTCTTAATCATCATTTTTTGTTTTTTCATATCTCATTTTTTCATTTCATATATTGCTCAGTATTTGACAGATTGCATCATTTGAGTCCTGTGGAAAGTGACATCTGTTGCAATAGTGCAAAATGGTTGGTCTTTAATTAATTGCAACACATATACAAAATACATGTATGTAGTAAACATTTTATCGTACTGTCACTTTTACTTTATCAGTGATAATATCACTGCCTTCCCACTATTAAGTGTAATGGCTTCCGTAATGTAACTATAATTATTCAGTCTTATCTTTCGTTTTTTTTCTAACCATTCATTAGTCAAATGAATCATTTTAAGGCGACAAATATCATTTACTGTCCAAATTTGAAACAAATGATATTACAAAATAAGTGTTGACAGTAACATAATGTATTCGAAATAAACGTAAAAATATTGTGAATTCCTGTTATGATTGAAAAAATGCCAGATATGAGACAGCCTTCATGATAAGTTTAAATTCAATTCTAAAAATCGTTTTCTTCTCACCTGTTGTTGTTTCATTCATTGATAGAAATTAAAAAGATTTTCGGAAGGGACTGAACGATGAATTGATGCAGCATACGGTTGAAATGGTGCATGACTAATGATGATATTAATAGTGACGATATGTAGCTTAAGTTGTGCTGTCGTATCAAATTACCGCTTATTGATAATGCCGACCTCTTATGTCCTCAAAAAAAAAAAAAAAAAAAAAAAAAATTCATATTTCGCATCTGTTTACTTTGTTAAGAAGATGAAGAATTTTGATACAAAAAAAAAAAAAAAACCCACTAAATTAAGCTTATATTTGATTTGCATGACAAATAAGATGTAAATATAAAATGTTTTATTAATGAAAATGCGCAGTTCATTTTATCTTGCATTATTTTTCTTACTTCTATTATTTACTTATAATTTGATCATCATACTTTCATTAGCTAAGCAATTGTGTCATTAAAAAAAATAGCTGCTTTCTTGATAACATACGTTTATTTTAGCTATAACTATATGGTAAATGGTTCCATATTTATTTACAATGTTGCAAAGTATATCTTTTTTGATGAATATTTTTGAAATGCGATGATCAGATCGTTTTCTCGAGAACTTTCAAGATGATTGCTCGCATTGATGTAGGTTTCCGAAATAACCAGAAACATGGTTGTATTCGAAGTTTGCTAGCATTTCAGTATTACTTTGATCATAAACAAATAATAAATTAACAATTTGTTAATTTCCTGGCAAATTTTTCGCCATGAAAATTTCGTGAATGAGGGAAAAGCCCCTTCTTTTACCCTTTGACCTGTTTACCAAGCCTAGCACCCTTTGATAAGGGCACATAAACCATTTATCGGTGCAAAGCTTTCAAGCAATATTGCTCACATAAAATGTTGTATAAACACATACACACACACACACACACACATATACATATACAAATATACACATACACACATATACACACATACACACATGCACACATACACACATGCACACAAACATAAATGCAAACTTGCGGGTTTACATACACATACACCATTGTACCAATCCTGTGTAATGACCCTGTCTGTTTCTCATACTTTTCCATGATCTCTATATCATTTCTCGTTGGTTATTTGCTATAAAGCTTCCGAGTAACGATGGGTTGCAAATCCTCTTTTTGCCATTCTATCCTATCAAAACTGGCACCCTTTTCCCGATATTAGTCTTAAATCCGGTCTTTTCTTTGCTGAGTACCGTACTGTATCAAGTTTTAGTGCCTATCTTTCCTCCTTTCCCCCTTATTTCTCCCCATTTTGAGCACCTCAATTGTTTGAGTAGTTTCATAAATGATAGGCTTCTTTAATCATTAATCATCGCCTTTGATTTGGATCGCAATCAATCAGGCGACAGCAAATATCGCAACTGTTTTGTTTATAAACTGAAAGTTTGCACGAATCAAGAATGAAAATAGTTTTGCAAATTAATAGCTGAGATTAAAAATAAGATGAAAAAAAAAAAAAAAAATCGTGTATAAAATCGAATATGCACACTTTCAAATAAAATCCATCGTTTTGAATAAAAATTTTTGTTTTTCTTTCAATAAACATTTTTAAATGAAACCATCTATTTGTTCATCAAAACTTGGATATTTTTATCAAAATTTTATAGCATAAGAAGAATTTTCAAAGTTGAACACAATAGAAAGAAACAAATTTTCTAAACTTCATTAGATGATTTTCGACTTCTTTTTAATTTATCTTCCGTATTTTCGGTTTTCGCTTTTCCATCTTTCCAATTAAGCTTGTGCACTCCATCTTCATCCCTTCCTTCGTCTTGACTGCTTTTGGTTTTTTTTTTTTTTTTTTTTTTTTTAGACATTTCCGACACTTCTCATTTTCTGTCTTCATATTGTGGTTTTAAAATTTGATGAAATGAATAAAATATACTTTTCAGAATAGAATTTCATAAGTAAGTTGATAACAGTGAAATAAGCACAGTTTTCCATCTCTTCAGTTTTTACAAGCGGAAATCAACAAGTTTGAAACATATCTTTGCTTAATTGCAACTAAGACTTGCAAGAAAAAAGTTAATAAATAGTATTTTGCAGTGTTTTTTTCCGGATATATTTTGTATAATTTTTACCGAAAAACGAAATCTGCTAAACAATCATTTCTTAGTTTATTTATGAGCTGATCAGATAGCAACAAACACATTAAAACAGTCAAAGCTCGTTTCGTTAGTATATTTTTAAGGTTTCATGTCTTCATTACTCTTTTCTCTCTCTCCCGATTAGAACCTAATCATTTTCATTCTATTATTCGCGGTACTTACTTTCATCTTCCCAAACGATCTTATATATCTGATGATGGGATTGGATATTTTACCTCTCTGATAAACATTTTTACCCTGCTAATCTCTTCGATGTGCTAAATTTTCGCCTTTTGCGGATTTTTGAAATGAAAACTTTCCGTCCGCACACCCGCAGACTCTAAAAATGATTTAATCCATTCAAAATGTTTATATTAGGCAATATAATAGATTCTTATATGTAATAGTTGTGAATACAAAATGCATCAATTATCAGGAAGATCAATTTCAAAAGACAATACCATGGCCCCTGACTGATCTTCGTGAACTTCTGAACCTATTACTTTTCAGAAATATGTTGACCTACTTTAAGTAGAATTGTATTGCGTAAATCAGACCGCTAGATTACTTATATTTTAACGAGGAAATTCTTTTTTCCAAGATTTATTTCAATAAAAATCTTGTAAGGAATTGTTGCAATTTTGCAATTTTTATATCACATGTTGAATTTTTAGAAATTATAAAATTATAAAAGACAATTTATTAGTCTGCAATCTATTATAACACAAAGGTTACTTAGTGTCTTTTTTGGTATTTAACTTATTCATTATTATAAAAAAAAAAAAGCCGTATGAAAACATGAATCCAACCTGTAAAAGTTTCCAGTTCATTAGAGCATTGCATCCAAAATTTTACGATTTCACTTTAACACCTTTGTGATCTAGAAATTAATGATTACCTGACAATTAATCATCGTTATCACATTAAAAATCTTATTGAAATTTCGAACCTAAACCAGGAAGTATTTGTGCAACCGGAAAAGATAGGAAAATGATAACGATTATATGCTTCTCATCGTCTTTTTTCATTCTTAGTTTTAATCCTCTCCTCAGCATCACGTCACTTTAAAAAAGATATTTTATTGATAACATAAAAAGAGATTGATAATGATAAATAGATGGTCGGATGTTTTGACGAATAGCGGATTTAAACATGATTTTTAATAGACTACAGTATCCGTTTT
This sequence comes from Onchocerca lupi, assembly GCA_028564675.1. Classification (NCBI taxonomy): domain Eukaryota; kingdom Metazoa; phylum Nematoda; class Chromadorea; order Rhabditida; family Onchocercidae; genus Onchocerca; species Onchocerca lupi. The sequence goes on along the minus strand of JAOVVO010000190.1, from coordinate 79,733 downwards.
CGACGTTCTATGTTTCGTTTATTTAAAAACTCGTCACATAACGTATTTACTTTAAAAAATAAAGGAAGAAGAGAAAGAAGATTCAGAATTCCTAAATAATTTCGAACAAAAAAAGCTTTTTCTTTGATGAAAATTTAATCAAATATTTTATATTGTTTTTTTTTTTTTTTGAAATGAAATGGTTTTTTAATAATAATAATAATAATAATAAAACGAAATTTAGCGAAATTTAAAATTAATAGAAATTAGCAGAAAGTAAATTTTTCGTCGACAAGTCTAGATTAGAGATAAGTTGCAATAAAAAATTGAATTATTGTCATCGTGAGCTATTCTTCAAGAGATTGATAGTATTGCTGATCAAAAACTTATTATCTAATTGATCTGATTACCGAACAAAAGACTTAATTATCTAATAAAAAAATTATGTAATCAAGTCTTTTATTGTTTGATTAGGAGTGATAAGTTTTTATAATAAGTCTACTATCAAATATATTTACAATGAGTTGAGAAATTTGCTAGCAATTAATTGATAAATTATGCTATATTTATATTTTCAATGTATCATTTAGAAATTCATTTTATTATAATCATTTGCTTATCAGTTAATATAACCTGGCCGTCATGGTTATGATCTGAATGAAATTACAGACAAAATTTTTAATAATTCACAATATCAGCTATTGAAACACTTCAGTAAGTAGTTTGTAAACAATTTTTCCCATAAATAATTCTTATATTGCGAAAATTTTTCTGTTATGATATTATTATTTGTCAAACAAATGAAGGGTTTTGATAAAAAGTAAAATTGCATCTTTTCTTAAATTGATAAGCGTATATTTTAAATGAATAAACCTGATTTCATCAATTTTATCCGTAATGATTCGAGATTTCGAATAGTTGCAATGATTTGAAAGTTTGAGCAGTTACAAAATATCAAAATTTTTCGAAAACTTTTTTGGTGGGCGGAGCTGCTCCTGTAGCCTTTAACCAACCAGTAGACGTTGCTGGCAGGGTTACGGTAGGCAGATAAGTGTCGATGAAGCCACCGATCGGCTGCTACTACCAACCAGTAGATGTGTTCGTCGCTAACGGTTGGTGTGACTAATTCACACTTCCTTCTTTATTTTATTTCCGTTGATTTATCTGTCTGTCCGTTTGTTTATCTGTCGATGATATGCTTTTATCAGTCTGTCTTGATGCTTTATCAACCTGCGCACTTATCAATCCTAATCTTATATCAGATTATCATTTCAATTCGAAGAAGAGAGGAAATGTAACAGAGAGAGAGAGACGCGCAGAAGATGGAAGTAATTTGTAGAATTGTTCTAAATACTGTATGAAAATTTTCAGAAATTTCAAAAATTATATGAGCAAGTATTTAGCTATTAATGAATTCTTAATTCAAATAATTTTTGAGCAAATTACTTATTAATCGAACGATTTATAAGTAATTCTCATTAATTTATGATGAATTAATAATTTATAAATTGAGGATTTTTAAATAAGAAATTCCGAATTAGATAAGAAATCAAATAAGAATTAGAATCAAAACTTGATCTCTCAATTCTTATTAATTATTAATTCATGTTTAAACTAATAATTTTGAAAAAAAGAATTCTTAAAAGAAATAAGAATTTTGAGCCTAAAAATGTTCTTGCAATAAGCAAAAAATTTTATGGAAACTCATGCAATTAATGAATTTGAGTCATGATTCAGTTATATTTTCAATATTTTTTGACGCTCAATTTATAACTTTTCAGCAACGTGAAAAAAATCTTCATTTATCGATTTTAATGAAGTTAGGGACTCATAGGATGTTACATTAAATTTACTCAACAGCTCAAATTTAGTTTAAACTTTTTTGTATATTTGCAATAGAATTTAGCAATTGTATTAATTTCAGAGGGACTTTAGTGCAATATACATTATATATAATATGATAGACGAATGCTATAAAATTTTGTGGTAAATCTATAGCTGGCAAGTATTCGTTTCATTGTGAAAGAGCTAAAATTCCAAAAAAGAGAAAAAAGGTTTTTTAAATATGAAATTTCAATTTATTCCCTTTAATCATCAATTGTGTTTGTGAAATATGTTTTATGTTTGTTTTCTAATTCAGTTTTTGCTCAGAGTAAATGAAATGAATACTATGAAATAAATGAAAATGACTACCATAAATTTCACAATTAATTAAGTTCTTTTTCTGTCCTAGATGACTAAATACTAATCGCTATAAGTAATACAATTAATTCAGTTCTTTTTTTTATTCTCCAATTACTAAATTAATTTTACTCTCACACAATTTCCTATCTTTATTTTTTTGTCTACTTTTATTCCTATTTTTTTTTTTTTTTGGTATTACTTTGCCATACTTCCGACTACTGCGATCAAAACGATAATATTGACGATTCTTTATCATTATTAACACTTCCTCATCCCATCCTTTTTCATCTTAGAATAGATCATTTTTGTTTGTTCTATCATTCAACTTATGTACTGTGAATTTCTTCTACAATAGAGTTTATTTATACATCAGAAAAATTTCAAGTTGCATTACAAATGGTGAGAAGAAATAAATTTAAGCGAAATCTATATGGAAAGCAATACTGCAAAAAATGAATTCTCAAGTTCTCAAGTTTGTCACAAGTTCTTTGTCTTTTTATTTCAAATCTTAAATTTTCTGTTGAGCTACCAGATGCATAAGTTTTTTTTTTTTTAAATGTCAAGAAATTATAAAAATCTAAAAAAAATTCAAGCTTCTGTTTTCCGATTGCTTCGCTGGGGCGGCATAAAGTTTGAATTAGTTTTAGGTGATGAATATCATGAAAACTCATAATTCATTCTTAAATTAATAAATTGTTCCACAAAAATTGTTCAAATGCGAAGGGAATTTGAGTGAAAATACTTGAAAAGTAAAGCAAAAAGCTTTCGGAATAATTGCTAATTATTATAATTATTCTTTGTGAATAGAATGAAATGAAATTTAATCTACTTCAATTTGAGTAATGTTTTCTTAGTTGCAAAAATTTCTAGATAAGAATGACTGTAGCAACTATGTATATTAAACTTCTTTCTGACACTTACTGTAACAGATTTGGATTTGGATGATATCACAAATACAAATTTAAATTATCAAATAATAATCAATTATTGCTTGAAGTATTTATAGCATAATAAGAACTTACAAAGATTCTAAAAAACACGAAAGAGTAACTGCAAATGAAGTTGATGAATTGAAAATTTATGATAAAAGTCATTGATGTCAATGATAACTGATAAATTGAACTAATTTATATATGCATAAGTCATTTATTACTTATTTTATGTTGCGGCAAACACCTGATAAAATTATTTCTGATACGCAATCATTCATTAAAAAATGCTCCGTTGAGCGGAAATTAAATCTTAAAGATAGCGATGTTTGTGATTTTGAATTGAATCATTCCAAAAGCAGCAGTTTCGCTTTGATAATACTCATTTAATCATACTGAATTCTTAAAATCATTTTTTGTCGTTTTTTTTTTTTTTTTTTTAGAGAAAAAAATTAGTGAAAAGTTGTAGTTCAAAAAGTATTTTGAACTTAAAATTTGGTCTAAACTTTTTGACTTTGCTATTAATTTTGACAGATTTTTGGATACAATGATGCTTTTTATCGTGTAATTATCATTAAAAGCGATAAATGAACATTTGAAAAATAATACAAGAATCCACAAGAGATTCTTAATACGTCTAAAATTAATCAATGAAAAAATTTGTCTAAGAGATTTGCATGCCCGATTCTTTTTTCAGTTTATAAAAGCTTAGTATGAAAAAGATAGTGGCAAGTAAAAGTTGATGATAGTGAATGCTTACAGTTGGTGATTGAAAAATAGAAAGGAAGCGGGTAAGCATTCAAAATTTTAAGATACAAAATGGCTATAAGAATGAAGCATAATACTGGCGATTGTCATCTGAAGGATCGGATGGATGGATGCGGAAGATGGGGGTGTGTGAAGGAAGGAATCAGTTCAGTCCAGGATGTCGAAGCAGGTGGCGGCTTCATCCTTTCATCTATTTGATGCTCAAATGGAGGAGTGGTCGCTCCCGTCGTTGCTTTTTGTGAAGCATTCAAATCAGAAGCAAATTTTAGCACTATATTTATGTATGAAAGAGTTTCTTCTGTTGCTATCATCAATTCAGTTTGTTTGATTTTTAAACGATCAAAAGATTGTGCCGCACAATTCTCTTCCTGCTACTTCCACTTTCAGCTTCCTTTGCATGCATTTTCAGTCGGTATGTCCGGACGATTCATTCTCTTCCTCCTACGATATGGTTCTTTGAAAACTTTTAAATTTCTCTTTTCCAATTATTTCAAGTAGATGTATTCTTTAACGGCACGTAAAATGACAGAAGGATCATTGTCATCAGGAAGAGTAAGATTCATTTCAGGTTTACTAATTCCCTAATTGTTGTAGCAACGCTTATATGTTCATGAGGAAAAATGCAGGCAAAAATGATATACAAAATTTATTCCGATTTTTTGCTCGTGATTGTGTCAACCTTTTTTAGTGGTAGATGAAGGGAGAAAGATTCGGCATAAAGATGAGACAAAACATTTACATTTATTCTTACTGATATTTTTGTAGACAATTTATTTTTTTTCTACAGTAATAAGGAGAATCTGATCAGAATCTGCTAAAAAAGCATCATCGCGAGTCTTCGAGATTATTAGATTTAAGAGGAGAAATTAAAACAGTACTTCAATTTCTCCAGAGAACCTGTCGTAATTTCCTAATAGCTAAGACTAAGATTCTCGATGTTGTCTTCGAAAAACTTACACTGTAATGCATTTAGGTATTTGCGCATGCATTTCTGCATGCTCATGCATATTTATATGCAAGTATGTGCATGTAAATATGGGTTTTTCTGTGCAGTTATTTGGAACGGTTATTATCATCTAAGGTTAATGATTGGTGTTTCGGAATGAAGAACTCCACTCCGATCACTTCACATATCATCAACAGATGCAACCTTTCATCTTTGCCGCCATTTATATTATTGTAACCTTTGCGTAAAGATATCAGAAAGTTTAGTGACAGACAAAACATGCAATAGCGCACAAGCAATTGTTTGCAGACATGCAAACACATGAAAACTGACATGCATTCATCTGCACATGCAAAATAAACGGTTCGAAAAAAAGCTACAAAGAGTGCCGACATGTTTTATAAACAGTAATTGTCAGTCATATCATATCATATCATATCATATCAGCCTTTACATTCTTTTTAATACCTATAAAGTACGTACATGCATATGAGTATAATCATATAAGAATCTCTGTGATTTAGATTCTTCCCGAGGAAATAACTGGATCAGCTTTCATTCCTGTGAAAATATTGATAATCTGAACATCTGGGATCCCTAATTTAAACAAACTTCTACCATTTGTTAGGCTACATTAATTTATGGGTCATTTTAGAAATTCTTCACCAAAATTAACGATAATAGTAATATCTTATCAGTTTTACGAGCTTTCCAGGAGTAGTGGCACAGTTGATACGTTTTCGGATGTTACAAAATCGTGCGATTACAGAAATTAGGATGCATCCGCTTCCGGGTCCGTATCCATTCGGTGGCTTCGTATCATTGACCGGAACACAGCAGTCAACTACTCCGGTACCACCCGCACCAACGATTTTTCCTAATCAGTATACAAGCGAGCAATGGAATCGCTACTACATACATATATACCGACAAATGATGCTTGCTCAGATGTCAGCCGATGCGCAGGTGGTTGTTGTTGTTGTGATAATTGCAAATTTATCTTTTTATCAAACAAAATCATTTTGATAATCATAAAAGTAAGTAAATATCACTGGACGACATGTTTAGACATTGTGCATTACTTGCAAAAAAAAAAGAAAAAAAAACTATCACTTGGCGGTCTCTGGAAAGTTGATAATCATACCCAAATGAAAGTGACGAATCGAAAGATTGTTTGATGTTTTAGTCATGTTTAGGCAATAATAATAACAGCATTGCTAAGCTATTTTAGTGATCACTAGCTGCCACTAATAGACGATCGATTTTAGTACTGATCAATTTAACAATTCACTATGATGTTATCAGTGACCCTTCAGAGGCAACGAGTCATCCATTTACATCAACAAATGGCGATAAAAACAGCAATGGATGATAGTAGAGGGAATGCTTCAAACAATTATCCGAAATTTGATTTTACTCAACTTGCTAAAAGCATCGAAAATGAAAGCAAAGTAGGTTAGAGGTCACTAATGATTGTACATCATTTGATTTCGAGATTGGTGGATTGCTCTTGAAAACTAAGTTGAGAATAGAGAAGTTCAATTTACCTTCTGGAACGGACTACGGTTAAGATTTATGCTTAAAATTAAGAAAAAATTTTCATTTTTTTTTGTATGAAAATTTAGATGCTCTAATCCGAAAAAATTTTGGCTAGAGAATAGAAAGCATGGAAAGAAATAGAGGAAAAATTAAATTGAACTTAAATATTTTGCTGCTTTTGGCTACACAAATTGAACTTTTTATGAATTAATCTATTTTTTTTTTTTGATTTCCATTCTTTATTCTTGAAAAGAAAGAAAACAGTGTTTTCTACTGTTTCGTTAGTAGTAGTGAGTGTTTGATTTCAGTTCATTTCACCTTTCTTTTATTTTAATTAATTAATTTTAGATGGCAAGAATAACGAAAAGTAGCAATAGACTAGCACGAAGTTGTTTACCAAATACATCAACTGCATCCATTGCTCCTACGAATGATTCCAATAAACCATGGTGAATTTGTTTCGAATTTAATTTTATTTGGTAATTAAATAATTAACTTAAGTATAAGTCAGGTATAAATGAAGGCTGATTTAAATGAATTAGAAATAATAGAATATTCTTAAAAACTTTCTAATGATACTTACTTTCAGGTTTTTATTACCAAAACGTAATACCGGTAGGGGAGCTCGTCCAAAGAAAGAGTTTATTTGTAAATTTTGTAATCGACATTTTACCAAATCATATAATTTGTTAATACATGAACGTACACATACCGATGAGCGACCGTATGACTGTGATATTTGTGGCAAAGCTTTTCGGAGGCAGGATCATCTCCGAGATCACAGGTTTTAGTTTTCCGTTTTTTTTTTTTCCAAATTTATCATTTTTTAATCTCTATATGCAAATTGGCAAAACAGGTATAGCAACAAGTATGATAATTTTACTTTTACTCAATTCAGGTTTTATTTCAAATTGCATTTTGTCCTTCTTCTGTTCAGATTTATTCATTCGAAGGATAAACCATTCAAATGTGACATATGCCAGAAAGGATTCTGTCAATCGCGAACACTTCAAGTTCATCGAATTTCACATAGCAATTCATTAGATGTGGAACAGAGGAAAGCACGAAAAGTTCAGAACAACGTCATAATTCCTCCGTTAGATAATACTCAAGTAAGATATATTCTGATCATTTTGTTCAAATATTTCTTGTATACTTCGAGAAAAGTAAGTATAATTCAAATTATCAAGAAAGTTATTCATCTCAAGCAGCAACAGAATTTCAATTTTTACTTCAATCATATAAATCAAGGAAAAGTTAAGTCAGAATTAAAATTATTGATATCCAATTTCTCCTATCGATAAATACAAATTGATAATTATCTCGTTACTTTATATTATTTCCTTAACCATATATTTCTTTAATCATTTATTTGTTTCAAAATTTCTAAAAAAAAATTTTTATTTTAGGAATACAGCTTCTTTAATTTGTTCTACTTCATTTTATTACGAATATTTTCAAACTTACTTTTTAGAGGAGCAGAATATTTTTTTTTTCAGGATAAACGAATTGGTATTGTCAGGAAGAACATCGTTTTTACCAGTAATGGTTCAAAATCACCAGTACTAGGAAAAATTTCTACCATTAATTCATCATAATTCTTTCATCTGAAATATTTGTAAGATAATAAATTATTGTTTTTCGCTAGGAATTAAATTTAAAGTTCATCCTTATAATTTGTTAATCAATGATTTACCAATTTTATGAATTTTTTCTTTAAAAAAAGAAGTACATATCTGAAATATTTGTAAAATAATTTAAAGTTGCAATGTATTATAATTCAACTTGAATAATTTAAAATTGAATTGCAACTTTAAAACATGCATTTTTGTTTATATAGAAAATCATTTAGAAATTATATCCAAATTCAATAATTTACATGCAGCGGGATGAAATTTTAAGCTCTATTCTGAGGTATATTGTAGAGGAGATACTGTAGAAGGCATACGGTAGAAGCTAACTTATCTATTTTCTTTTATTCATATGTCACTTTATTTCTTAACATCTCTCTTCATACGTGTATACTTCATAACTTTTATTAATTAACATATGCGTTTCGTTTGATATTTCGAACTTGGAATTCATGATCTCAGTAAGTTTGACCTTGGGTCAACCTCGAAATTCATGAATTTTGTTCAAAAGAGACAAGAAAATGAAAATCAAATATCAAAGGAGCATAATAATTGGCACAAAAATAGATCACTGCCATAAAGAAAAATGCTATTTACATAATTGCATCTATTTTGAATACGATTTTAATGCTGAACTTGGGAAGTTTAAATTAAAAAAAAAAATTGAAAGTGGAACTGTTCTTTCAATTGTTTCTGTAGTTTTTCTATTCATATTTCAATTATTTATTTCCTATTTTATGATTATTTCATTCCAGTAATATAAATATTTTCTTCGCATTACTATTTTATTACATAAGAAACTTTACTTTAAATTTTACTATCACTTCTCCGAAGTATCCGAATGAGCTAGAAAGATTAAGGATGATCAACCGAGCAGAGTTATGTCAAAGATTAATCGCTCAGGAAAAAATTTCATTTAGCATTATCGCTAGAGATCATGTGACAGTCATCAGAATCAAATTTAATCTTCTCATAAATTTAACTTTTTAACTTCGTGCTATTTTAAACCGAGTTTAAATATTTATGAAAAAATTTTTCACAAAACTTTTGCTAGCAAAGTTGCCTATGAATTCAGGTTCATTCCTTTACTCAGCAAAAGCTCAATGACTATATTTCAAGAACTAGTTTTTTTTAGAAATGAAACTAAAAATAGAATTGATGGAAAATGTTGGATGGTAAATAAATTTTTCTTGAGATAAATAAATGTCGTTTATTGTCAAATATTCCAATTTTCAACTTGGCGCATGTAATAATTAGTATTTGAATTTTGTTCAGTTGATATGAAAGCATGAGAATGAAAATTATACTTCAAAATAATTACTGATTTCTCGGGGAAATTACTCAAAATGATCACTGATATCGCTGTGATCAATAAAGATTAATTGATCCTTAACTCTATCCTGAATAGTTTGTTCCTAATTCCGCAACTATTATTATTAGTCTGAGATAAACGAGGACCCTATCAACCATGTCCCATCCCGAAATCACCAATAATCAAGATCAACATCTCGATCTCAACTCCGAATACATCTGTTCGGGAACGAAAAGAGTACGTGGTGTTTTGTGGTTATTGTTGGCCGATGTTCGGAACAGAAGGAGATTGTATCTTTGGATATGGTATCCTTATCAGTAATCAGTTACTTTGTTATTCAGTTTTGAGTTACCTCTTTCGATGAACAGTAATGGAATCCACAAGATTACTGGGAGCAAAACTTTCATCGGAGTTGTCAAAATTGGATGAGGAACTGGAAAGAATCGAAGAGGATATACGTTCATTGAAGAAGCGGAAACATACGTTACTGGAAAGAAAAGCACAGGTTAATTTTTTTGTATATTGTTAGATTACCATAAATTCAGCGTGAAATGGCCGAAAGATCACACTGAATTTATATCCTTTCTCTGTTGCAATCGCGTAAATGAAATTAGTTTGTGAAAGTTCATTAATGAGCATCAAGAATTATAACAACTTTCGAAGTTTAAATTTTTGCATCGGAATTATTCACTAAAACTTTTGCAGATCGAAAAACGTATAGCTGAACGAAATGTGAAGGATGAAAGTTCATTTAATATTTGGGATTCAGACGATTTTCAATGGATGAAAGAGTGTCGCCGCATATTACATGATGTTTTTAAATTGAATGACTTTCGTCCTCTACAGAGGTTCTCTTTCATCGAAATTTCACATTTTTTAGTTAATATTAGTAGTAAGAGATCTATTCAATATAGATCTCTCGCTATTAATATTAATTTTTGCTATAAAAAAACTTGTTAAATCTATATAAGAGGTGCATCTCGAAGTTTTTTTTACAAATAAGAGAGATCATTGTGCATATTTCTAATTTTTTCTTCAGAGCTGTGATCAATGCAATATTGTTGAAAGAAGATTGTTTGGTGGTGATGAGTACTGGAAGCGGGAAAAGTCTTTGTTATCAGTTGCCTGCTGTTATTATGAAAGGTTATTGTTTAAAGAAAAAAAGTTCTTTTTCAGGTTACATCAAAATGCAGTTTTTATTCAGAAAGTAAATGAAATCTCTATACTTTTTTTTTTTGCTTTTATAGGTATTGTTTTGGTTGTGTCGCCTCTGGTAGCTCTTATTGAAGACCAATTGTATCAGTTAAAAAAATTAGGCATTGATGCAGCAACACTCAATCAATCTACCACAAAGGAGGAGGTAATAAAGTAATTTATGAAAAATTCATGCTTAATTGGAAATATATTGAAGTCATTTAATTGTAAGATGGATATTTTGGAACTCAAAAATGATCCTTAAAGGATAGGACATCGAATTTTACATTTTTTATCAGCGAAACTGTTATCACACCGCATGTATACGATGTTGAATAAAATGTTTTGAAATATTTTTTGGAACTTTAAAATTGTTCTTATCATTTAGCTTCTTTTGAGAAATTAGTGTTATAGAAATATTTTAAATCGAATTCTATTAGATTTTCATCGAGAGGCTAAATATTGATTTTCCTTCTAAGGAAGATTAATGTTCAGTTTTTTATTGATGCCAAAAGGCTTCATTATGTCATACATAAATTTGTAACAGCTTAAATAATATTCTGCTTTATTTTTTCTGGAATTTTCTAGAAACTTAGATTATTGAGATTTTTTGAAAATTTATTGTAATGCATCTCTTCACAAGAATGCAACTGCAAATCTATCTACGACCGAGCATTACATTTTTCAGTAGAGATACTCACAGTGCTGATCTTTAACCATTTACTGTAATTTGTTCTGTAATTGGACTGCCAATATTAAGAGATAGGAAGAAAATGAAAGAAAACTTTAAATTTCAAAGCGAGAGAATATGATAGAGAATCTTGTTTGTAATATGACCTAGTGAAAATCAATCAACAAGAGATAGAGGGAGAAGCAAACAAACAATGCAGTTTGTTAGACTTATAAATTGATTACAGCTGCTTTAAGCTATTTTCTTCTAAATCCTTTGAATTAATTCGTTATTTGAAATTTACTGCTTCGATTATGAAGAATAGTTCCTCTAAATTATTAGTGAAATTACTATAATTGAAAAATACATCAAAGATTTACAGATATGTCGAGTACAAGCTGCACTTATTGATCCAAAAGCTTTGCTACGCTTGCTTTATGTCACTCCAGAAAAATTGGCAAAAAGTAAGCGAATTATGAATCGTTTGGAAAAATGTAACGACCTAAAACGATTAAAGGTTAGTTGTTGAATGTAGCGAACTTAATTCCATTTTTTTAATTTTGTTTAATTTTCTACGTGTTGACACGATATAGATGTTTCGGTTTACTCATTCAATTTATTTGATATCCTAGCTTTTTAACGATCGGAACTAATTTTCAGTCATATTTCTTCTCAGTTTCTTCGCCAAAAGAAATATACTTCACTAAATAACTAGGCATTGCATTAATACTTTTTATTGTGAAAACTTGATTAAATAAATCAGACACTTCCATGAATAAAATCGGCTTGTTTTTTGTGTGAAATTTTTTCATGTCTCTGGTTGTTTGTTTCATGCACTATTTCCGTAGAAAGAAATATGGTTGCCATATAAAGAAATTTAATTAATTTAAAAATTTTTTTAAAGCCATTTCTCTGTAGATTTCAGTTGATTGCAATTGATGAAGTACATTGCTGCTCACAATGGGGACATGATTTTCGACCAGATTTTAAATTCCTTAATATTTTAAAACGTCAATTTCAAGGCGTGCCGTTGATTGGACTGACTGCTACAGCTACTGCTGATGTTATTGATGATGTGAAAAATATACTGGGGATTCCAGGTTTTCTTTTTTAATATTTGAATTTATAAGTAAATTTTGATTGAATTATTATGATTTTTTATAATTCATTGCGATTTATGAAATATCTAACAAATACTTTAAATGGGTCGGATTTTTGAAAAGTTTCGGAACAACATTGGTTGACTACTTTTTATTGTCCTTCTCATTTTAACTAAAAGTTTTTTTTTTGGCTTTTTTAAATAATAACTATGAAGGGAAGTTTTATCGGATTGTTATTCAAACATTCTATCTTCATTTTTCACACATTAATTGAATATATTTGTAGCAGCTATAGTATTCCGTGCTGGTTTCAATCGGCCAAATTTGCATTACAGTGTTCGTCAGAAGCCATCATCAGATACTGAATTCGTGGATATTTTAGTGGAATTAATTAAAACCAGATTTGCGGACTTTAGTGGAATTATTTATTGTTTTTCGCGTAAAGAATGTGAGGAATTAACAAAATCATTACGGTAACCTGTGTATTCTGTTTCCTTTTTAGTCTGGTAGTTTAAAAATATGGTCTTTTTATATCGTGCAATTTTTCTCCATTATTTTACTATGAAGCCAGAAAAAATGAAGAGCTTTTGAAATCTATATAAAAAAAATGACATTTAAAAGCTGATATGACTCATAAAATGCTTTCTATTAATTTTGTTGCCATTGATCTACATACGCAATCACTTTTTCCAAAATCTCTTATTCCCTATGATTCATTCATTTGGATAAGCAGTATTTTGCCAAGTCTAATGTGCTATCTTTTATATATTGTTTGATATTATATTGATTTATTTGTAGTGCAAAAGGTGTAAAGTCTTCATATTATCATGCTTTCCTGGATGCTGATAAAAGAAATATTACTCATGAGAAATGGCTGAATGGAGAAATTAATGTTATTGTGGCAACTGTAGCTTTTGGTTTGTTTTTTTATTTTTTCAACAACAATTATATATTAGAAGACTACATATACCTGTGTAATAGTTATATTTCTTATATTTAGATCAAAAAAAAAAATATTTTCAGGTATGGGAATTGATAAGTCTGACGTTCGTTACGTTATACATCACTCTTTACCTAAATCGTTGGAAAATTATTATCAGGTAATTATTTTCGACTGCAAAAATTACTGGATTGAATGAACAAAGATGAGTTTTTTTTCTTTTTTTTTTTCTGGATTTCAACGAAAGCTTCAGAAAATAAGTTTTCAGTTCCACTTATTTTCAAATTTTTAATCTAATTCACCAATAGTGATGTAATATTTTTGTTCAATAAGAATGGTATATTTTGTGATGCCTGTTAAGTCTTGTTTAGCATTTCATTACGCTACAAATTAAACTCCAATTTAGTACAACTTAATTGTTTGAACTAAATTTAACTAATAATCAAGTAAGTAGAATGTATTTTTCAAGATAATGGAACTATTTTTATTTCTTTATTTTTTTTTTTCAAGTAAAAGTCAAATAAAAAAGTCATTGTTAAAGAAATAGGTTCTGTGGAGGAAAATAAATTAAAGCCGTTTATTTTGTTTCACTTTCGTGAATCTGTATTATTCGGCTTTAGTTGAGTTTATAAATGCTATAATTTGTCAAAATCCTTAAATGAATCCGTGGATTTTAATTTATTTTTAGGAAAGTGGGCGTGTTGGACGAGATGGTAATGAAGCCTATTGTATTCTATTTTATCGTTTAAGTGATCTCTTTCGGCAAAGTACAATGGTTTGCACGGAAAAAACTGGTGTGCGAAATTTATATTCGGTATTATCTTACTGTATTAAGGTATAGTTTATTTTCTTAATTTATTTAAAGAATTTCGAAAAAGAGTGGAACGGTGCATTACTGAATACTTGATGTGAATTGATTTCCTTAATTTCTTACTATGTTTTATTTCTTATATCGACATTTAGTTTTACTGTGTAGTTAAGGTCGCAAAAATGTAGATAACAAGAAACGGTTAGAATAGCCAAGTTGATCCAGTGAAAGAATTGGATGTGAATCATTATAAGGAAAACTTTTCCTAGTTTTTTTAGTAAATTTTCACTATCTGATTCAGATTTTAATAATTTTAAGAACAAAGCGGTAATACCTTAGATAGTCGTTTTATTTCCAAATACTAATATTAAATTTTGAACAATACAGATTATTCGAAAAACTAGAAAAACTGTTTGTTGCATAAAGTTCGATTTATTGGATTTGTTTGTTAGCACTTAAAAATAATCCAGTTTGTATTTCTAAATTTTCTTTCAGACATCGGAATGTCGCCGATCAATTATAGCTGAGCATTTTGATGTGGAATGGGATTCATCACAATGTTCCAAGATGTGTGATATATGTTCTCAGATTAATGATATTGAATATGTAGATGTGACCGATTATTGGCGATTGATGCTAGAGGTGTTAAAAAATGTATGCCACGTTAGTAAATTCAAGCGTGTATATTCACTGAAAACTGGCAGATATATGTGTGATTCTTTTCCCAAAAAAATAAAATTAATAGTTCGTAGTTACAGGTCAAACAAATGGGACAGGGATGGTATGGAATATGAATTTATCTAGGAGAATTTGGAAGAGGCGATTCTTTTGCTTATGAATTAGAAATAAATCTGGTTTTTGATTGCTTTAATAGTAATTTTTTTTCCAATTTTACTTTTTTTACTATTAAGACTCAAAAGACTGATAACAATCGTATAACGGGTATGAAGCTAGTAGAGTTAACTTGGAAGAAAGTCAGTTCTGTAAGTCGAGAACTAATCGAATTTTTGGTTGCAAAGTTGATCCTCGAAGGATATCTGAAAGTAAGTTCCATGCAAGCATATAATTTTTTTTGTAATTAAAATTTTGCATCAAAAAATTGCTACTTTTTTGCATGTTAAAGAACTTACGAATAATTTTATTATATGATTTGCTATGAGCAAATGTAAAGATAGAGACACGAATATTAGAAAAAAATTCTGAGCAAGTTTAATCAGTCGAAACCATTGTTTACAATTATAGCTTGAATTTTAATTATGCAAAATATGGAATAATATGTTTGCTGAAGAAACGGAGGGAGAATGATTTCATGAATATTAGAAGGATGGTTGATGTTAATAATTTTGATCAAATCGTCGAAAAGCTTCCATCTGTTTCCAATGTCAAACTAGATCGTGAAAATTTGCGTATGCCGGAAAGAATAACTAGACTAACTCATAAGGAAAAAATAAACGATGGACGAGTTATTTCTGATATACAAAATGCTATTGACAAAAAATAAAAAAAAAAAGAGTAAAAATCTTTTTATAGCTTAGAAAAGAGTTAGAATGGTCTAACAAATCAAAGAGAAAAGAAATTGCTCAAAATAACATCCATGATGAACAGTGATCTTTTTTTGTCTTTTATTTCATTGAAAAATTTATTAGATGCATTAAATTTTGAAAAATTGCTTTCAGGAAGACTTTCATTTTACACCATATTCAATCATTAGCTACGTTGTACTCGGCGAAAGAAGTATAGCAGTCGAGAACAAATCGGATTATCGAATTAAATTTTCTATTCCTTCAAAATTAATTCGCATCAGTGAAAAAGCGATAAAATTCTCTCGTAAGAGGCCATTGCTTATCGATGATGATCATGGTGTCATTAATCTTGAATGAATATTTTTTTTCCAGGATTTTATGTTGTTATTTTGTAAAAAGTCTTATTTTTTTTTTATTTATACAGAAACACATTAGGTTCGTCTATATTGTCAGAAATATGTTACATGTATGATAGATGTTAGATGTGTCTGGATGTTTTTATTTTTCAGGACAAAATCTATCTGATATTGTTGCTATGAATAAATTTATGTATTGTTACAGATGTTACTAATATTTTAAGGATAAATGGATCCGTGCAATGTCGTTCCTGTGCTTTAAATCTTTTTAATTTGAAATTCCTTGAAACAATAAATTAGTGGAAATGATTAAGTCATTTATATTATTTATTCTTTGGGATTCAGGATTTGTTGAAGTTAGACAGAGGGAAGGGAGGTAAGAGGCAATTTAGTCGACAGAAGGCTTGAGTTGTGCTCTCCACCAATGAATTGATTAAATAATTGAATAATTTTATTATAAGTAATGTGAGAGGAAATTTTCCTTTTAATTTAGCATTCAGTAAACGTAAGAGAAAGGAAAGAAATGGAAGAGAAGAGGAAACAGTGATTGGAATAATTTCATGAATATTTTAAACCTGCATATTTTAACGATCAGAAGACCTGCGAAATTATCAAAATTATCATTAAAGCAGGATATGAATTCTTTGAAATTTGATGAGAGGGTATGGATATTCAGAAAGCTGGAATTAGGTTAAAAATTAAATGGAATGAATATAGTTTTCCAAGCTATAGCAATGAGGAATTTTCCTATCAATTTAGTTCTTGTAATTTTCCGAGAAATCAGACGTTTTTGCAAGTACAAAGGTGACAGTATCGATATGCGCTATACGCATGCTATTGTTGTTCGTATTCCAAACAGTCTGAAAATGGAGAAAAAAATGAAAATTGATCTGTCACTGGCCGAGAAGCAACTGGAAGAGCTTTGCGAAGCGCTTAGAGAAGTTTATATTTTATGTCATATTCATTCCTATCAGTGCTCTCATTTTTATGGAACCCTTAATTCAGATTTAGTTATTTCGTTCTCGTTTAAAATGTTGTACTAAATATTTTTACTATAGATTATCTTTTTAGTACAATATCTCATGTGAATCTCTGTTTTTCGGAAGAAAATCTATTTTTCAGGCTGGTGTAGATATCATTGAACTTTCACCTGAGGAGCATTGTTTACAGCACAGTTTGTTTACTGGTGATGCTGCCATTTGTATCAACGGTACTGCCTTGATTACTCGTCCAAAGAAAAATGGAAGCCGCTTACATGAAGTACATAATTTGTTTTTTATTTTTTTGAAAAGTTATCAACAGAATGTTCTATTCATCACTTTCAAGAACTAATCTTGTAGATGTTTTTATTTGGAATATATGACTTTATGAGAAATTAGCTGAACAATAGCTACATGACAAAAATAATGATGGTGAAATAAGGGAACGGAGTTATTGCAAGGAACAATTTGTGTATAATAATCTAATCGGATGTTAATGGCTAAAATAGCCGGTTTTATATATAGTACATCAGGTTTCTTGATTATAGAATAACCATGGAAGGAAATAAAATTTAATATATATACATTTGTTTGACAATTTATTAACGAATTATTGTTTGTAGATTAGCAACTTGCTTAATCAACTTGCCTGGCAGGTTATAGAAACCCCACAAGCTTCTGAACATAATAAAGAAGTTGTGCTAGAAGGCAGTGATGTGCTATATACTGGTAAAGAAGTGTTTGTCGGTATACGAAAGAATGGTACTAATATGGAAGGAGCACTGGTAATTTTATTTTATTCCTAAAATATTTTTATTATTTCAAGAACAGTAGTATCATATTTTGCAACAGATGTCGTTTCTAGGCTTTATTATGAATTTTTGAATAACAATTTGTTTATTATTAATTTTCAGGTTGTTGCACGAACATTTTCTGATTTAGCTGTAATACCAATTACACTTCCCGGAATTCAGTCTTTAAGACATTATGTTTCATTGATTTCGACCGATGTCCTTACAGTAGGCAGTTCAAAAGAAGCGAAACAAGTTGTACAAGTATCTCTAAATTAAATTATTTAGTTTTGAGTTATGGAAAAGCAATTAATTACTGAATTGCTAGTTAATTAGTTCAATAGTCTCTAGTTTAAACATATTATTTCGACTAGTAAATTTATGCGAATTAGTGGATCATTACTTCGCTAGATCAACTATATATACACCGCATTCGTTGCTTTAAGTTTATACAAGATCAGATTTAACGAAAAATTAAAATCTTTTTTTCAAATTCATTTTTAGCGTATGGAGCGACAGGCAACCTTCCGGTACAAAACTCTCACAGTGAAGCATGATGAAGCTGTTAATTGCTTGAATGTTAATGACTACGTTATTTACCGCCAGGATACTTCAGAAACGGTATTTTTAATAATTTTTGTTTTTCATTGTATCATGTATTTTTTCAGTAGATTTTAAACTGAAAAGTGATGAGGCATCAGGAGAAAAAGTGATAAAATTAATAATTTTAATTTTGTAACTAGAATTTTGGTAATCTGTGTAGCAATTTTTTTGTCATTTTTTTTTTGTCACATCCTGCTTGTATTTCCGGCTCGTAAATTTAAATAACAACTTGTAAAACCGAAGATTTTGGAAGTTAAAACAAAGTTGTTGATTTCTCAAATCCATCATCACTTTAAATCTCAACTGATATCATTTTGAAGCCTCTGGTCATTATCACTACTTAATGACTGTATTTTGCATACAATTCATACACTTCTTTCTAAGCACTGTTTTCCAGAAATTTCAAATTCTTCATGAACCCATCCAAATGGTTGGAATAACAGCGGACGAACTGGCAAAAATTGGCAATCCTATTTCACGTTTGGTTTTGCTCACAATGAAAATGAAAACTTTGAAATCTCTTTGGTGATTCTTATGTAGTTTGCTGAATTTCTTATGAGACTACAGGTACCTTGTCTTCTGAGGCATAAATCTGGTACCTTATATAAACCCCATTATTCTTATATTAACCTTTTATTGTACATTATACATACCTATATTGCTAAGATCAAGAGAATTTTCCCTAAAGCTTGTAGGCATCTCGTCCAGATATGTTGCATTATCAAACATATACATAAAAATACTAGGCATTGTAAATCTTCCCAAAATCTTTCCTTCCATTGATGATTACCTTCCCTTAGAAATTCTTGATTCACATTTCACTCCAACAAATATTAAGGCCTTTTTGGCTTAACTATATTTAAATTTTTCGTTATGGCCCATAATATCCTCACTTATTTATTGTTCTGCTGTCAAAAATCCTCAGTTCTTTTTATATATGGATAGTTTCGTTTGTATATTTTCCACTGCTCTATACTTTCCCACTGATTATACATTCCGTTCTCATTTTGGAATATATAATGAGCAGGAGGATATAGGGCAGTGGAACGATGTACAAATAAGATATCATACTCTTTTCACGAAAAACCGATTATAGTTTTTGGCAGTATGAATGTTTTAATTTCCTAATTTCATATAGAAACCCTCATTTTCTGATATGAGCAAAATTATTGTTAACGGAACAAAGTTTCTTTTTTAGTTCAAATAAATTACTCATTTCTTGGAAGATATATGATACAAAAAAAAGTATAAGCAATGGGGACTTTAAATAAAAATTTGATAGTTACTACAATAATGATACAGCAAATAATTACAAAGCCAACAGGAAAAAATATTGAGAAGAAGCAAAACGAGCTAATAAAATGGTAACAGATAATAACAACCGAATGATCCAGCAAAAATCACAGTCATAATTTCGTCAAATACCTACAAATTAAAATAATTTCAGGAAAAATTATGGATACCTATGGAATTCAGTTTTCGGTTTAGAGAACGATTCCATTCAGAAATTAGGATGGGAAGTATCTGTGATGCCCAAACATTTTTGTCTAGTCTGCTTTTGTATAGAAGGACATTACTCAAGGAATATTGAATAAGTTTCAGGGTTCTCATACATCTAAATACACTTATTAGCCTGGTTTATAATACTCTAAAAAGTAGTCCTATTGTTTACTTAATCGTTAGAATAGAAAGAGAGAATAATTAAAACAGAGAAAAAAAAAGCTCACAAAAGCACGCAGTTCATATGCATAAAAAACTTTTCCATTGTGTAACTTGTAAGTAAAAGGGTTTTAAAAAATATGAAAACTGACATGTGAGAGAAAAAGATCAAAACTGGGTGAAAAAAAGGTGGGAAAAAATAATATTGGTAGCAGAAAAAAGGTAAAAATAAATAGAAAGTGAAAAACCGTTCCACTATGACCATAGAAAATCAGGAAGAAAGGATTGCACAAACTATTAGTGAGTTCAAAGGTAGAAAACATATTCAACATTATTATCGTTTAAATAAAATTATATTTGTTGAACTGCGAGGAAGTTTTATATCTTAAACAAATTTCTTCCAAGATTCCAGCAATCTAAGAAACAAATGAAAAATTCTAATGACTCATTATGGAACTTTTCGGTAATATATTTATATACTATGATAGAAAGAAAAGAAAAATTCTAAATGTTTTTTCCCCGAATTTTAAATCGAAAGAATAGAAACATAAGCGGCTATCAAGCTCTCTAAAGAAAGCAAAAAATGATTGAAATGTAATAACAGAATTGAGATCAATTTCCAGATATATATCAAATTAGGCCATAGATGGATTTCCAAAGGATGCTGGTGTCTGCTGCTGATTGACGTTCGCATTCCATGCTGGATCCGTAGTACCGCCCATCGATGATAAATCCGCTTTTCTGCCCAATGCCAAGAAACCATAAACTGTACCCGATGCGAAAATCATTCCGCCACCAAGTACTGTATTTAGCTCAGTGCACAATAATATTGGTAGCACGCCCATGCTATAAAAGTTTAAGTCTATGCAGTTTTGATATAATACAAATTCAAAAATGAATATATTGGGGAAATCAAGAAAAAAATACTTTCGAAAAGCATTCCTAAAGACATGTTAAATAATGATTATAATTTGTGTCACATATTGAGAAAAATTATTTCTTTAAGTACTAATGTCTTTTCGTTTGAAATTCTGAAGAGAACTCCTAAAAAGAAGATAATCAACATGTATGAAGCTATTAAAAAACTTACATGCAATAAAGAGCTGCTTTCTGCCAATATTTTCGTGATTCCGAAAACATGGCTATTTTTTCAATGAAATCGATAAACATGCAACAAAACGGAGCTTCTAATGCTACCGTTAGTATACCAAATGCTCTGCAATACAAAATCAGCTAATAATGACAATTACAAAGATCAACTGCTCTATTTAATGTTTAAAGTTTACTAAATGAGATGTTAATTAGAAAAATACTTTGGCTGCTAATTACGAATTTTCGAATAGGTTTTGGAATTATTACAGGATCAAACAAACTATGATTTTTACAAAGCTTGATGAGATTAATATATGATCATCCTTTTTCATAAATTTTATAAACCATAATTCTACAATTAGCAATAAAATTTATGGCCATATGATATCTTTTGTATAAAGTAACTTCCACTATATATGGAATAATTAATAGATAAAACTTGTAAATAAATAAGAATAACCAACAATTGCAACAGAACAGCAATGATGCAGGTTGCAGAGAATGAAAGTAAGCCAAGTACAGCGAAGAAAATAGCCACAAAGCCACCAAATACTCCCAGTCCTTTAGCCAGGAAACGTACCCACCACGGGAAAGCAGCATTCGGATCATGCTCTTGTTGCATTTGCGATTGCAGTCCAGATGTTGCCGCTCCCATTATAATATCAGGTTACTTTTTGTTACCGAATTAATAAATCTGAAATATATTTTTAATCAAAGGACCACTTAAGCACCTTAAAATACTTAAATCCTGAAATTTTCAAAATTACCACGCATGTAATGCTTCTATATCAAAATCTTAAAAAATAAGCAACAATGAAACCGAGAAGTGCTTAATTAATCCAAACTACCCAGTTATTTCAAGCCTCTAAAAGTCGATCTCTATAAGGGAACTCAAGCAATTTTGACATCAATGAAGCTTTATGTTCTAATCTAATGGAATAAAGAAGGAAAACAGGAGAGAGATATAGAATAATCCGCTACATATACAACAAAAAATTGATGTGTACCACAATTTTCATTTCTGAATCAACATTTGTCTAAAAATCCTATGAATCAATCAATAATTGCACAACTTCAAAAGTCTATTTTAGAAAAGTATATCTGACTTTTAATAACATAAAGTTATATCATACAAGTAGTTAATATCAGATTTATTCACAGCAACTTTTCCTTTTTATGAAATAGTTGCACAATACTGAATAAGCAACCATATATACAACAAAAAAGTATTGAAAGTATTCAAAATGATATGACAAAACCCTTCTACCTCTAATAATAAAGATTAACGAATAGAAGTTTCCAAGCATGATACATGAAAAGTAGGTTTTTAAGCATGTTGCATACACCCAGATCAAGATAATTTGATTCAAAGACAAATATATGAAGCAAAACTGATATAAAAAGAAAAAAAAAATCCTGAAATAAGGAAAAAAATTAAATAACGAAGAAAATAAGAAAGGAACATGGATGTGCAGAAATTAATGTAGAAATGATACTGGATGAACTAGATCAAGGCAAAAATACCGACTAGAACAGAAAGTAGATTGAGTAGGGAAGAAGGATAAATCTGCAAATATAGCTTGTTGATGTTGAAAAAAAAAGTCACAGTATATACTCAAGAGAAAAAAAAAACGTAAAGCTGGAAATTTAGATATTCCTTTTTTTTTTTAAATGGAGATTACAACTGTGTATAAACTACCAAAAATTAAAATATACAACAAACTAATCCGCAAATACAATTTGAAACAACACATTTGGATAACGAAAATCTCAAAAAACCAACAGAATATTCAAATGTTTATGCTAAATGAAATAAATAGATAAAAACAAATTCAAATGACAAAAAAAATTTGAGTTGAGATCATTATTATCTATTATTTGGCAACCCATCAAAAACTTCACTCCTACGAATCATTCTATATTTAGTTCAAGTTTTTTTCCAATCACTTTCACCGAAAATGGCTTATAATTAACCATGAGAAATTATAATTGATTCTTCCCTTCCTTATTGACACTGTGCTTATCTTTTCTACAATAATAATGAGATCTCAAAATTTATCAAAAAAGAAACCTCATACACAGCAATATTCATTCTTCAAACATTATTCACAGCCAGTTAATATCGCAGATTTCTTTTTGGAAAAATAGAGAAAAAATTTCAAAACAATCTGCATCTGTTGAAAATCTTGTTTGAGTAATGACTTCTCAAATTTAAAAATTAAGCTAACCTCCCAGTCAGCTTAAGGTAGAATTAGGGAATGATCAAGAACAGTCAAAAGATCAGTGAAGATATGAAAAACAGTAAAGATGATGTAGCAATTTCTTTAGTCTCCGGACGTGTCAAAAAATACACTAGAAGTATCTTCTAGACTTATGTTTTCACGAGTCCAAGGTTTTTTATATTAATTCATGGAAAATTAAATACAAAAATTTGAAATTTCATTTAAGTAAAATTTTGGTACCGTTATATTCAATTAAGACACTTGAAAAATATGAAGGCAGAAACATAATAAATTACAATGGAATACAAATCTTACATGCAAAATTACCGGAAAAATTCGACACTTTATAAATTGAGCAAGAAAAATGCTGCCAAGAAAGAATGCTACCGTTGTACAGCAAAATTATGAGCAAGAGAATAGATTGCTGGCCACAAAGCTGGTTCATTCGTAAGAGAATATTGCTCGGAAACATTTGATAAAACAGTTGTCGCATTGCTGGCATCATCATCCGCACCACTGCTGCGTCGGGCTACAGTATTCCTAAAGCAACCAAACGATCAAGTATAAGCGATGATCATCTTATGTTGGCAATAAAAAAAGAATTAACATAAAGTATTAGTCAGTTTATTTGCGTCAGATAAATAATTTAATGATTAAATACCAAGATCCGATTCGGTCATAAACTAAAGCCTGGATAGGACAACTGGACCTATAAAACAAAAAATCTTTCTTAGCTTTAATTATTTGCTTCAATAAAGAAAATAAAGTTAATTTCGTTTCTCAGGCACTTTTAAATGAAAATCTATCTAATTCAAAAAAATCATAAATCTTACGTTTGTGTGTTATAAATGAGAGGTATCAAGTGTTTCGATGCATCCGCATTTTTTTCTGATGGATTTTGACGCGCTGGTCTTAAGCAAAGCTAAAAATTTTTAAAAATTATTACAATTAATGGTTATAAATAGAAAAGAACATCCATATTTTGACTCTCAAACATTTCGCCGTGTATCACAGCTTGAAAAAAAAAAAAAAAAAAAAAAGAAGCGAACCGCATCTGGAAATATGAATTTCCGCAAGAAACTAATAAATTCTTTAATTTCGGAAACTTACCAAAATCAAGACACTAATGTTTGTCTGGTCAATAACAATACCAGGTGAAATACGTGCTCTTGGTACTGAACCTTCTTGGCTCCACATCACCAACTGTATTGATGGACGCCAAGGAGTATCCTCGGTCCAATTCTATTTGTAAGAAATAATCATTTCTTTAAATTAAAATACGAGATTCACTTAATAAAAATCACTACTTGTTTTTTCATAAATGGCAATATTACTCATTACACTATATAAAAAAAAATGCCACAGCACATATGAAAAAATATTCTCTTATGCTGAAGATGTTTTATAACTTATTGAAACTGCAACGAAATCTAGAATAAACTTTATGAAACTAAATGAGAAAATATATATAATGGTGCCAAAAGTAAGAAAATGCATGTAACAAACTAAAGACAAACAAACACATAATAACTTACCATTTGCATACTCATTATACGGGCAATAGCAGAGAACGCACCCGGTGCAGCAAGCCTGCATGCATTCGCGAATGCAACTACCGCAATTTCATTCCCTAATCGAGCAACAAATCTTATGAAGTAAAGTTCCGCCGTACGGATATCACTATCAGCCGGAATGTCTTCACCATCTAAAAAATTCTCTGGGTTTATGGGAAATCTTGTAATCACTAATTTCATTAAAATTGAATTTTCTTAATCGCAAATTAAATTTTCTGTGAATCTAAATTCTATTATGTAAAAACTGTTGAAAAGTACAAAGAAGGACTAAAGTATTTTATTTGTCTTATTTTCTCTTTAATGAGAATTCTAATAGTATAATTTCTTTCTTATTAAAAAATTGAATTATTTGAAGAAAAATTACCAAAATCTAATTTCATTTTCAAACTCATCGTTTCTTCATCCAAATAGATATTCATATTGACTAAGAACGGTTCATGTTTTAGGTTCGGTGGTGCAGCACCTAATACCGACAACCGGACACTTTCTGGAGTTGTAATTAGTTGTCGAAACTGAATTATAGGATGTGCACCTGATCCACGATGCTCTCGGCGATATCCCTCTAAGGCTGGACCCAATTTTGACAAATATGCTAACGCAAACAAATACTGATCGAGAGGACAACTTCCTGTAACATTTGCTGATTAGTACTAAACGGTAATAATTGGGAACGAAATTTCAAGACATGATATACAAATGTATATTCAATAAATCTTAAATACCTCATACCGGAATAAATGGAATTAAGACTGATGAAAATGACTTACCAGATTCATCAACAGATGTCATGCAAAGCAATGAATCGTGATCCAATAAAATTGGGGTTTTCGAGCGACCATCCGACGAGTAACGCAAGGAAGAACCTAAGCTATCTATGGGCGGAACCGATAACGACATATGTGACATTGGCGATGACACAATTCTCGATGCCGGAGAGCGAACCATCTGAAAGTAAAAATTACACGAGTATTCAAGTAAATTCAAAGCAATTAAAAGAGAAAAAATTATTATTTGTTCCCAAAAAATCAGCTAAAACACTTTTTTATAAGATTTCTACTAAATTCTTTGCTATTTCACTATAACTTTTCTTTAAACTGTATGTAGCACAGCATCTTAAAATATAAATTCAACTTATTGAATATTAAGCATGAATTACCTGATGACATGGTAGCGATCCAGGTCCAGAACCGGAACCCGTCCATCCAAAAGCACTAGGAGATTTTTCTTCATTCATATTGCGTAATTCCGAACTAAAAAAAAAGTATAGGATGGACAGCACTGATTTAAGTATACGGAATAATAGTTATGCAGCATTAAGAACTTGACAAGACCATAAATGAAGAATAGTTCTTTTTGCATAAATCCAATCGAAATAAAAGTATTTTAATGATAATAATCAAGAACTCTTACCTTAAGAAGTTACTACAAAATTGGCGTAAACGGAATACACAAGCTGAACCCAATGAGCAATCACGTAAACCAATTCGTGAATTACCCAATAAAAGGAATTCCAAATGCATATGACCATAAATTAAGCGAATCCTGTATTCATCCACTATTGCTATTGTGACCTAGAAAAACACAAGTGAAGAGTTATTGTAAAAATCCATAATATGACATCTTACGAATCTGAGTTAATAAAGAGCCTTCAAATCGCTTCGTTACTTAGCGAAATGACTATTACATGATGGCTGGCATGATCATATTTTAGGTATAATCATTAAGGAATTTTATGCAAATGATCCAGCAAAGATTTAAAACGTCTGACTACATATGACCTATACAAGCAGTGTAAGTTTCGGAAAGTTTGAAACTTTTGAGAATATTCCCTGGTTATAGGTGATCTATGCAAACAGGTCACTTTGATATCTTCTCTATATCCTAATCTAAGTAAAATAATTACACCTAAGAATCTACAGTGAAACGTATGAATTAAATTTGCATAAAATAAACGAATCCAGAAATGAAACATGCTTGAGCATAATCATATTAATAAATATATACTTGCAAGCTCAACGCCAAGGAAGCATCATAACACATCATCTGACAAAATGCCCGTAGAGACTGAAGTCGAATTCGAGTGAATGAATGAAGTGCAAAAAGTGGGGCAACAGAATCAATTAAGTATTGCACGAGATCAATAAGAGAACGTCGTTTATTGAACCGTTCTTGGAGTCGAGAAGCCAACAGTACGTGTGGATTCCACAACCTACAATTTTTTTTTGGACAATAAATTCCCTCTGATTTCCAATCTGAATTTTTACAATCAGTGAATCGAAATTTGAAATAATAGTTCACAGAAAAGCAAACATCACAATCGACCACAATAGTAGTGAAGGACAAGTTGTGTTTAAACTATAACGAAAAATATAATAAAATAACCAGAAGAATGAATTGTAAAAAAAAATTTTTTTTCCTGTCAATGAATTTCTCCACTTTTAATCTGATTTCCTTTATTAAATTGAATTCTTTTCTTTCCGGTATCCTATTATTCCATCGTAAATAAATAAAATATGAAAAATAAAGATTTGTTTTACAAACAAAAAATTCATTTCCATGAATTTTTTCTCTGAATGATTACTAATCACTATTATAATAAACTGAAATGATCATCAAAATCATCATTCACTGAAGAGGTTGAACTAAGATGGTAGAAAAAAAAAATTAGATTAATTTCTTGATAACAAACATGTGAAAATTATACGTTTCGGAATTAGTGAGATCAACTGTTGTTGTCGGACGATTTGGTCCAATCCCAAATGTAAGATAAAAATATTGCTTATTATTTGGAGCTTTTTGTGTTCTCCAGGAAAGCATCATCAGCATATTGCGATTTGAACCATATGCCAACACAAGTTTATGATAAGTGAATGCCACAATCTAAAAGCGGAAATAATGTCTTAACAGTAATAAAAGACATCAGCACTCAATTTTAAAAATGGTATACTAAAATTAGTTAGAAATACTCCATTCATCAAATCATTTAAATCCATTAATTGCGAGATAAATGAACTTAATTCCAATAACATATTCTGTGGTCTTATTTGATTTCAATTAAAGAAAAAAAAGTAAGAAAACCACAATGACAAATGGAAAACTTAAAATTCCTTGAAAAGCGTAATACGTTCCTGTAACACTATGTAATTAACCTACAAACTTTTTTAAGTTTTGCTAAAAATAGCACTTACATTACAGTACTTATTATAATGACTATAATAAGCGGCTGCAAACTCTTTTACTGGATCAAACATGTGCGCAAAAACAATTAAACGATCAATCATATGGGTTGAAACACTTTCCGATGTATTTGGTGATGAAACTCCTCCACTGCCATGAATCTCCATGACCGTTGTCTTCGTCTGAACAGTTAATTCTCCAGAAATATCGTTTATTTAATTGTAAATTTTAGTCAGAGGTTAGAAACTGATACTGTACATCTTGTACATCCAGATATATTTTTTGGATTGCAGATATTTATGTCACTTTATGTCATTTCTGGTGTAGAGAGAATCATACAAACCTTTGTGGATTCATAATCAACACACATAATGGGCTCATAAAAATCAGCAACCAACGGTGTATTAATCAATGTGCATTCAAATGGCCAAATAACTCGAGTTCTTGTATCTAGTCGAAGGCAACAGTTAATTACGGATGAAAAGAAATCATCGGATCCGGAAGGTACAGCTTCAGAAAAGCTGAAAAAAAAAAGACTTTAAGCACTTAAATGTAATTTAGCGACACTGAAATCAAAAGACTGATATGACACTAAAAGTTATTGGCCAGGTAAAATATCTAGGAAAAATAGTAAAAAAATAAATATTTACTCCGTTATATGCAAAATTAGACCACCAACTGTTGGCTCCACAGTAAGGGGCTTATACTTAACTTTACGGCGGTCAAGTTCTTCGCAGATCCTCATAAATGCCAATCGATCATCCAAGGTAGCTACAGCTGATGTTAGTAGCCTTCTGTCACCTAACCAGCGGCGGCGCTAAAATACAATTTATAGAATTTATGTGGTTAAAAAAACCTCGCACTTTTTAAAATTAAATCAAGTCTCATTCATACTGCACACCTTCGCTGGAGGTTCTAAATAATCCTCATTTTTTGCGTTTGAGAAACTCGATTCCGGTAGCGTTGTCATTAGTTGAGAGGGATGCAATCGCACCATATTTAACTTTCGCTCAATGTTTGACAATAAATGCATATCAATGTTTACTCCAGTTTGTTCGTTAGGAGTAAATGAAACTATCTGAAACTTCGAAAATTTGTACTTCACAGTTTTCTGAAATTGAATGTGTTAACTGTATGATCATAAGTCTATTTTATAATGTGCATCGGTATGTCTTTACATGCAGTCATGAGATCATAAATGATTCGAAAAATCGGTTAATCCAAATAAATACTTTAAAAGTATAAATGAAAAGCGGAAAACAACTTCTCATATTTTAATTCAGTGAAATATTCTTTCGATAATAAAGTGGCAAGCAATCGAACTATAATTCAACATTTAAATTTGAACAGCAAAAAGAACTTACGAGATAATACATTTCTTCTTTGATAAACTGAAGGTATAAACGGTCAGGGGGAAGTTCCGGTAGATTTGATAATCGAGTGCAAAACACATTTTCTGGAACAATTCGAACTGGGAGAGGTGCAACCGCTTTCCGATACCGTTCTAACATCAATAAAATCCTGTAAAAAACAATGTCTAATGTCATACTTTAGTAACCAAGCGAAAAAATTCTGAAATCCCGAACCTGATATTTTTTAGGTAAAATTCATGCGATTGTAAAACATAAGTGTATAGAATACCTCAGCCTACCCATCTTATCTGTGATTGTTTGTAAAGGCACGCGATCATCGATAAGCTGTTCCAATTCTCGAAGTTCTAGACATGGTCCTAAATTTGAAGAAAATAAAAAATGAGAATTACGAATTTTCTTTTTATTTATTACTCAAATGCTCAATGATGCAAAGTTCATATTCGATCAACATCAAAAAGCATTCTTCAGAAGAAATTCAGATATCTACCTAATGCTCGCACAATTGCGATCACATTTCCAGAAAAATCGTTAATTGATAAAACGAGCATTTCATCAACATGTGACTGAGCTCCCAACAATGGATAAGTAAGAGTAGGAGCAGCTCTACCCGTAAGCGATACAATAACTGGTGGTTTCAGTAAACCGAGTCTCTCACGAATGCGTAAAAGTCGTTCACGGCAACGGACACCAACTGTTTCCGATAATAAACGATTGATTGATAACCTTCTAAAAGAGATTCATAATTAGAAAATTCATTTTTCTGGGGTATTGAGATCAAAATATAGTCGATCATGCATAAATACAAACAACTATATTTTATGAGTGAAAAATTATCATATTCTTAATCTTCAAAATTGTTGCCTGCAAATTAAGATGAATTATAGAGGAATTGTCAGAACTTACCCACTACGATCATCTATATACGGCAGGCCTTTACCGACCGGGAAATGCCGTACACGTAAACCATTATTTTCATTTTCCCTGTCGATAAATATCTTGATCCTGTATTGAGAAGTGTACCTGAAAACTTTGAAAGTAAGTTGCAATGGATTTAAAAATTTTCAATAAAATGAAGAATAATAAGCCAATGCAATGTAAACAAAATTTTAATGAGTAGCTTTTCATTATGAAAGCTTCCCATTACTAAAAGAGAAATAGTAAAATCGAAAACATAAGTAAGTACCGATTATATGTTCTCTTTAACCAATAGGCCAGTATAAGAATCCCCATATTTCGATCATACCGTTCGATGACTGCATACTGACACATGTCACCACTTAATACTTGGGTTGCTTGACAAAATAACACATCTAGTTGAAGCATTTGGGCAAATGAATGAAGCAAATTATATACTTCTTGAAAAGGCTGGAGAAAGTAAAACATAAATGAAGACCAATAATTAGTTTTAATAATGTAAGTAAATGACATTTAAAAAAAGTTTTTGCTCTTATATGGATAAGAGCTAAAAGTCACTACAACACAGTGCAGACTCTACAAAAATTAAGTTCTACAATTCGCATTTCTTCAAGCTCAAGATATTTTTAATTTTACCATAAAAAATTTGGCTTAACAAAATTTTTCTGATCTCATGAGTCCTTTATTTTTCAGATTAACCGGCGTATGAAAATGAGTCGAAATTGTTGCATCGAACTTAATTCTCATTATTACAAGTCACGAATATATAAATTTAATAAAAACCAAAAAAAAAGTTCATAAAATTATGCACTAAAAATGATTAAGATAGAAATGTAGTCTTTTAAATTGGTAATATTCCCAACCTCCAAGCTTTTATCCATTCTTAATTGCAGAACATTATGGAGCATATTGACTTGTAATGGATGGACTAGTTTAGTTCCAAAACCAATTTCGTAATCCTCAACTAATATTCTGATGTTCAATAGAGTCCATTTTGTAGTCGGCCGCTCACCCAATAAGGTTAATGACACTTCAAATTCGCCATTAACAGTCATCGTTACCTATAAAACTTTTAAGATTTTCCGGAAAACTTTCTAACAGCACAACTGATTTTATCTTTAAAAACTTAATATCGTTCATTATAGAAAAAGTTATGAACACGATTTTGAATTGTTTTATAAAACCATTTCACACATACTCTCACACTACAATTCCTAAAATTAAATTATTTGGTTTTTAAACTGAAATAAATTCCGTGGCGCATAAAAAATTCAAATCCAGAGTAAATTACAAAATTACCATTCCATTTCTAATCACAGTTTTCGATATACGAGGTGAAAGTTTCGTTCCATAACTCGAAAGACGATACTGTATGACTTGATTGAGCCGAGCTAAGACACATGCTTCTTCACGTGGTGTTATTGGCGGATCGGGAATGAAACGATTCTGCAAACAAATTTGACATAAATACCTGAGAAAGATACAATCTTGAACTCTACAAGACTTTAAAAAGTTTTATCCTCAAATATTCTAAAGAACACATCAAGAACTAAATTAAATTTGATCAAATATTCACTTCAACATAACATTTCCTTCTCTATCGAAAAAATTAAAAAATACTCTCTCTGCGGAATACATGCATTAATAACATATTATTACCTTTATGCACAATGGAAGTCGTGGAAATGTTCCAGCTGTGAGAACATCAACAGCTAAAGCTACTTGAAAGGTCGGCAACCTGAAAAAAAAAAAATCAGCAATTACTTTTGTGAGTCTGATTTTGATTTCATGAAATGTTCCATGAAATTTTGCTTTCTTCTCTTCTTTCCACACTGAATATATTTTTTAATTTATCTATTCATGTTTTTCACACTTTTCGAAAGATTAAACAATGTAAATCAATTTTGAACAAATATTTCCATCGCA
Source organism: Onchocerca lupi (assembly GCA_028564675.1). Classification (NCBI taxonomy): domain Eukaryota; kingdom Metazoa; phylum Nematoda; class Chromadorea; order Rhabditida; family Onchocercidae; genus Onchocerca; species Onchocerca lupi. The sequence goes on along the minus strand of JAOVVO010000190.1, from coordinate 47,542 downwards.
AAAGTAGCAAGAAATACAGAAAATAAAGCATCTCAAAACAAATAGTATCTCTCTTCTTCACAACTTAGAATTCGCGGTAGTTTACAAATTTATTTTTTCAAAATGAGATCAGAACCTTGCAAAGACAAGCTCTTCTCGTGCTAACTGTACTAGGCGATCAGCTGTATCCACGAAATACTGAGACTGCTGGTCCAGGAAGTAACAAATTGACTGGAAAACATGAATGGTAACTTGAAAAATGAATTTTATCACGAGAAATGTTTACACATTTTATTTATCAATAATATAACAGCACTTACAGCACATGATTCAAATTTTTTCGATGATTTAACCCATTTTACTACTGCGAGAAGTTTGATAAAAAGTACACGCGTTGAATGAGCAAACTGTACAATGCTAATCTTTCTCTCCGAATCCAGCTTTTTCGGCAATCTGAAATGTCAAAAATTTATTAAAGTTTTTTATGCAAACTTTACACTTCATCCCTTCCATAAAAGAAAATTCATTTTGTTTAATCAATAGGAACAGTGTAAAATTGCATAAAAACACATTTTTGGTGGATGAATGCTTCTACAATATTCAGCTTATCTTAGTATTACGCTGGTTTTTCAATCCAGTAAGCTAACTAACATCATATTCCAACTTTGTTAGATAAGTAAAATTGTCTTCATTTAACTAAGCTACTTAAAACCGCAATAAAAATCTGGTAACTTACAATTCGGAGAGAACAGTAAGTTCATGAAAAATTTGCTGTACGGCAAATTCAATCAGATGTCCTAACGGAATCACTGGTGGACCGCATTTTTCCGGTACAGTTGGTAACATCGGCTTCATATATTCTTCATCGTCCATTTCGTTTTTTTATTCTCTAATCTCGCTGAAAAACTATTTCTTGAATTATATGTGAAGTCTAAGATTACTTCTATTTTAGAATTCTAATTATTTTCACTTATATTTTAGAATTCTAATTATTTTGCAATTTTCTTCTCGACAGTATGCAAGATAGTACTTGTAACATTTCTTTCAGTGGCCTTTAACTAACAAAGAAAAATGATGAAACAATATATCACATTATTTCCGAATTCAGCATTCGAAAAAAAAATATTAGAATTATGCCCTAGGATATTTAAAGCACTTTTCCAGAGGATTAAATATAAAATTGTAGTAGAATTCTAAATTTATGGTATGCTATTCATTCTGAATTTGTTGAATTTTGGTATTATCTCGCTTTGAATAAAATTTATTTTTATGCATTCAAAAATTTTTTTAGATTACTTGACGAACTCACAGAGCTGATCAAAAGACATATCAAAAAGGAAATTGAAGAAAAAAAGAAACTACATACACTTTCATGGTGATATGGAATGTGATTTGATCGAAGATATCGAAATTTTTTTTTTCATCAAATACTGTTTCGTAATATTTAGGTTTTACTATTGCCTTTTTAGCCTTTGGAATAATACTTCGAATGGCAGATAACAAAGTAAAAGTTTTCAATTTTTGATATTCCTCAATATTGTTCCAGTGAAATTAAACAGGTTAACTGTACTAATTAGAATTTAGCACGGTCAATTTTCAGCATTAGATAGGATGAACGGACAATATGGGATATTCTGGTACGAAATGATCCGAATCAATGACAACTCCCTATGGCAATGAATAATCATCAACTGTACAACTGTACTATATAACTGAAAATTTAACTATATATGAAACTTAATTCTTCATTGTAAAAAATCGTCAACTCCCAAAGGAACAATGGTAAATGGCAATTGTGGAGCGAATAAAGAATAATGCTTGGAATATTTTTTCTAGAATCCTTTTATTTCAAACTTATTTTAGCTAAATCTTATGAATATATTTCAAAGGATCATCCACCGACTGAGATGTCATAAAATCATTTTTGTTGGGAATTTCTCTGTCTACTTTTTGGAAACTATTTCCACCACTGTATAAAAGCTAGATTTTGCAGATAATCTGATATTTCATGCATTGCAAGTGACGAGACATCTAAAAAGAAAACATATGGTATAAATTAAAAAACCAGATAAATTGCAATTAAATATTAATGTTAAGTTGTGCACAATTTCTTCATATTAATTTCACGTAGTTCCAGTGTGATTTCCATGCGGGAATTCATCTAAATTTCAGGCAAATGATGGATATAACTTCCCCGCGCCAATCTATCCGAACAACTTTTTTAATTTCAAATAAAACTTTACCTTCTCTTCTCCAATTTTCCTCACTTCTCCTCTAATTTCAATAAAATATTGAATCAAAGCGAGAGGAAGTCGCAGAAAATGCACCATAGGGATACAGACTTTCCGGCAACTAGCCAACGATATAAAGCTGTTGCAGTCAATTCTTGGGTTTGAATTAAAATAGCCAAAAATCAACATATAATTTTTATAAATTTTCTTCTTATTTTGCAGTTTCTCATCATCCTTGCACTATTTTGTTTTTGTTTCTCGTCTGCTCGACAAGTCTGGATTATTCTATCAGAGTGAAAATGGAGTCAGTCAGTTCGGACGGAGAAAGAATTGAACTGCCTTGCTCAGAACATTCAACATCTGCTTTCTTTTTTTGGCTGGCTTTTTCTTTTCCCTCTCCACTACTAACATAATTTGTCTATTTTTTCATGATGTCTATGTTATAAGAGCAATTTGCGTCCAAACCTAACGGAACATAGCAGCCTTACAGTTGAAAATCATAGAGAATTGAAAAAGGTTAGAATGCAAGGTTGGGAAAGATGACATAGCAGAGTATATAAGGAGAGCTGAGCGAATGCTCTGATTCAGTTTGTGGTGTGGGAGCTGGTCCGTTATGAGTGAGTGTACGTGTTAGATGTACGTGGTATGGTTGTGGGGGTGGAGACGTCCGTTGCGTGGAGCTCGCCGGTGTTTCGCGTGTTATCGATCGGTTTTCTCACTTATTTTGTGTCCTTCTCTCCTCTCTTTTTAAAAAATGTAACGGTTGATTCAACCATGGAGAGATTTCGTCCGTCCGCATCGTTGTGAACATTGAAAGTTCTTATTATTTCGCCACTTGTCGAGTTATTTCCTATGATTTCTTAATGGGAAAAGGGAAAGAAAAGAAAGTTAATTGATAGGGAATAAAATTAAATTCGAAGGAAGATATAATATTGCTTTTTTTTGGTGTTGTAGTGATTGTGGGAAGGAAAGAAGGAAAGGGATACAGTGTTGAAAGTTTGGTTCAGCTGACAGCTAATTAGGAGGAGGAGGAAGAGAACGGAGAACGACGAAGAGGCAAAAGATTCGAATGGTGGTTTTGTGGAGATGAGAAGTGTGAAAGGATGACAATTGTCGTTTTTCTCATCGATTCCAGCGCCTCGATGGCCCAAAAGACTTATCAGGGCACCTCGATGCTAGACGTAGCTCGGTCGATTGTGGAATTGGTCCTCAAGGTAATTCCCTTCCACTCACTCGTCCCTACTTTCTGTTATTCTTTCATCTTTTCTCATATTTTTACTCAGATTCTCGAATAATGGGGATATTCTATATTCCCTAGAATATCTGTAAATATTTCGCAATCTTGAAAAGTTTTTTTTTCTTTTTATTGTTTGTCAAATTCCAAATTCTTATCAGTAGAAATCTCTAGAAGAAAAATCGACTTCCGAAAAATTCGATTTTCCATTTCTATTTTTCCATACAATATTTGCAATTGAAATGTTTGCAACATTTTTCACATTTCTAACATCACTGCCCGTTACTCTTTATCATTTAAAATGATGAGAATGTTGCAGCAACGAATGCGTGATGCAAGTGCACGTGGTGACCGATATATGCTGATGTCGTTCGAAGAATTTCCCATGAATGTAAAGGTTCGTGAAAGCTGAACTCTAACATTGGTGGCAAATATCAATCCTGAAATGGCGATGAGAGTACAGTGCGGGAGAAAAAAGTTTCAAAAAAAGAGGAAGGAGAAGCGCCAAAAGACATCATCAAGAATGGCGCACAATTCTTGCATTTTAAATGAAAAAGAAAAAAAAAAACAGTTGCACAAAAGTGAAATTCTCGTATTTCGAGGACTGATCGTAAAAATAAAATGATGAATAAAACAGGCCTGAACTGCTGTCGTTATCATTGAAGATTCCGGCTTAGTAGTTTGTCAGTTTTGAACTCGTTCGAAAGAGTTCGTTGAAAAGCTGCCTGCCTACCGGGTGAAAAGTATTCTGAACCGTCGGGCGCATGGATCGATCATCGAGTCTCGCTTAAGAGAAAACGTTCCGAATTGGCGTGAAACAAAATCCATATAGCTACAAGTAGCTACAGCTGCACAATGCATGGAAATAATAGTCGGATAGTGCAACTGAAGTTCTGAATAAGATTTTATCGAATTAAAAGTTGAAAAAAATTTTTAAAATAAAGAAATTTTTGGAAATACTAAACCTTATCGTGGGATTGTGAATATCCATCCTTGCTGATGTCTTTGGGTTTAGTTGATTCGGTTAAGAAAGGATGGTAAAGTGCAACTGGTAGCCATCCGGGCGCTTCTCCCATTACCACAGTTAGAAAAATAGCAATGTTATCAATTGCGATAGTAAGGGGTGTAATTAAAATTAAGGGAAGTAGTTGTGAAGCATATAGGGAACCACGCTGCAAAAATTGGTGGGATTTGGTGGTTTGAAATTGAGATAGAGAGATTGAATTAGAAGGAAATAAAAGTGGTAAGAGAGTTCAAGATGAGAAGAACAGTGTCGATGGTGATCTGTCTTTCAGTCCTAACACTATCTTCTTCCCTATTGGCAAACAGTATGCAATTGCTTCACAAATAAGTGCATATCTTGTGTCAGCAAAAAAGAAACGATTGCAATGAATGCACTGTTAAAATTTAACAAGCATATGCTTTATTTTGCTGAACAAATGACTTCCAAACATTTGAAAAATTTATAAAAGCATGGATGTACTGAAACCACTGGAACACATTTGGTTGGATAAATGTAAGAGAAAATGGATTTAAAAGATTAAAGAGGGGACAACATATCGACATTGATAATTTTATGACTTTTAGGAAGACTTTCGCTCCTATTTAAATTTTTTATGTGAAAAGAAGAGTTAGAGAATTTGGAATTTTAAAATAAATACTTGTATGTCGTCAATTTTTATTTTAAATGGTTCCAGTTGAGTTGAAGAATACACTAATTATAATCAATAGACCGAGAAGGCAGACGAATCATGTGGAAGAACTTTAGAAGTAGCAGATTGTTCCATTGCAGTCGTACTGAATCACTATAAACCAAAGCTGCAATAAGTATATAACAAAGATTTGATTTGCAAAAATGCGAAGAATAGAAGGAGTCGGAAATCAATGATTTAAATTATTGGAATAAATGAAATATGTAATGAGAGGGAATTGCAGTCCAAAATTTCGACGGATTTATTAGTCGATTTTTTTTAAATTTTATCCGTTAATTAATTTTTTTGCAAAAGTTATTTATCCAAATTAGCGTGATATTTGATGTGGGGAGCTTTCATATGCTATTATGGTTAATATATTCTTTGAACACTCGCATGCTGTAAAAGTGTTCTATAAAAAATTGTGGTTGAATTTCTTAGCTGAAAAATGGCAGTTTGAAATGATCAAATAGTGCTGATTCTTTGAATTATATTGTGCATTTATCTTTGATTATTTCATATAGGTTTTTATGAATTTTTGTTCCAGGCGGGATGGCGAGAAAGCCAAAGTATCTTCCAAGAACAGCTGAAAATGCTAAAACCGCATGGTCTAACGTCTTTTGGTACTGCTTTAGGCTCTGCTTTAAGGTATTTGTTGAGATTAAACAATTCTAGTAATTATCAACCTCATGTCTATTTGAATTTCCATCATTTGAGGGCTACTGTATTGCTGTTACATAAAAGAATAGTGGATATATTAAAATGACCCAGTTTTTATAAAAAACTCCAATTTTTCTCTCTGTTTATTGTTAGAACAATTTTAACTTTATACAGGCTTCAAGGGTAAAGTTAAATGTGTTGTAGAAGCAAGTAACCGGAACAAATTAGTGTATTTTTTTTTAATTTTCAATCTCTGTTTAAGGTTTGTGAATGTGAATCGACTACAAACTGGCATTGACAATTTTGGTGCTGGTCGTTATCCATTCTATATCGAACCGGTTGTTATAATTAGCATAACTGATGGTAATTGTTTGACATGTCCTCAATTTGGAATTGTTAATGAGGTAAAGCTTTGCTCACTCTTATATTCTTAAAGTTTGCATTACAGAGTTAAAATGAGATGATAAAACGACTGGTGATAGAGGCAAGATGACAAAGGTAACCAATTTTTTAGAGGAATCAAATGTACTAAATACAGCAGTTGATAATTATTTGATGAATATGTTGTAGTTTTGATATGGTCTTCAATCTGCTGATGATAGGCAAGTTTCTTATTGCCTATAGCAAATGATTGATTTTTATAAATATGACTTAGAAATATTCAAAACTTTAGCATGAGATCAAGTATGTATAATAATGATGTATGATCCTTCTGTTCCAGATTAAAGTCGCTAAACCTACAGCAATTGGTAACGAACTAATTGAAGAACCGTTTAGATGGGACCAGCGCCTCTATTCAATAGTTTTGCGTCTTGGTGGTAATACCCCCATTGGAAAAGTTTCTCCTGGAATGAATATACCTTCCGATAATAGTCCCATTGATGCGATGTGTGTTGCAACTGGAGGTAAGTGATCATTATTATTCAGAAAGTTATTTCTTTGTCATCTGAAGTAGAAGGCATTTTTATCATTTTTTATTTTTCTTAAATGGTTAATTTGCAATTTTTGCGCAAATTCTGGTTTTATATTTTGTTTTACTCTTCATTTTTATGTGAATTGTTTTCATTAACTTATAGTTTATTAGTAGAATTTCTTTAAACAGCTGCAATATTAGAATAATTTCAGGACGGTCATATTGCATATCGTCACATAAGATGTTGGCTATATGTGTTGAGTCGGTCGTTCAGAAACTGCAGCAACAGGGAATCGTTTTACGTTTTGAAAAATACGGACCAGATCCTATATTAAATTCTGGTATTTTTCAAGATTTATTGTTTAAATTTTAGCGTTTGAATCCAAAAAAAATATTTGCCTATAAGGCAATTCATTCAGAAATTAAATGGTGATTTTTTTTCAGATCGAACAAACGGTATTGTTGAAAACGGAAGTTCGAAGAAAAATGGTGAATTAGCATGCATTAGTGGTAAATCATTTAATTTAGAAAACTGGCATAATGTTACTTGTACCGTTTACTCGCGTGCATCTCGATCATATCCCGGTCATTGGCCCATTCCAGAAGCATTTTGGCCCGATCGCAGCATGTAATTTTTTTTTTTCAGTTCAGAGATATAAAATACACTACACAGATTTTGTTATTAAATATTGTCATTTTCGTGAGAAAATTTCAAAATGTGCCATATTCATTTTTCAGGAAACTACTAGTTGAATTTCAGTTTTTATTTTTTGAGAAAAACTTTTTTTGGTAGTGTATTCGGTTGCAGGATAAGTTTACCGCCACGAAAAGCTCATCCAGTGATCTCATTTCGTTGTGATTCTTGTGAACCTCTCGTTTGTCAGGATTTTCCATTTGATAAATATGAACTTGAACCTTCACCTTTAACGAAGTTTATATTAGAGCGCAAACAACCCGGAGTTTGTTGGCAGGTATAACTTTTCCTTTTTCTAAGACAATTTTTTTGAAAAAATCATAAACTTTTCTAGACTGGAACGTTCAGTTTCATCAGTGGAGCATATTTTCATAAGTCTCAAATGAATTCAGAATGTAGGCTAATCTTAGTCAGTTCAAGACGAGGCATCCAAAGTGAGATTGTGAACAAAAAGTAAATCAAATTAAGTCATTTAATGTTGTCAAAATAAGTCTCTATTAGAATTCGGTATACATTTTGTCTTACTCATATGACTGGTAACAAAAAATGAGTTTAAATTTATTTAAATCTTTTGTTAGAAATAGTGAAAATTTCAGGTTTTCGTTCATAATTCAAGTGTACTCGGGAGTTCGCCAGCTCCTTTTGGGTACCTCAAAGCGGCCACCAATTTATCATCTGTAAATTTATTTATAATGCCTTATAATTATCCACTTTTGCTTCCGCTAATTGAGGAAATGAAGGTGGACCCAAAAGCTAGAAATAGCCACTCCTGGAGGCTGCGTCTGGAAAAATATTTAGCCACAGTGCCAAGTTATTATGTGCAGGTATATCTTAATTTTACAGTTAGAATTCTATTTATTATTTGTTTGATATTATTTTATTATCTGTAGTCTTTTCACATAATTCAATAATCAGGAAGATGTGATTTCGGTTCAGCTCTTATTTCAAATCATTCAGGCTTATATTTATTATATATAGCATCTTTATAGGTAGTTATTCGGTTAACTTTGGAAGGACGAAATAGTACATGATTTATTTTGATATAAAAACTTTCACATTTTTATATTTCCAAATGCTTTTATAATCCGATATAAGCTTGAAGGACATTTCATATGTATTATTCTTCCATAATCATAAAACTGGAGCTTCATTTTAGCCACTGAAAAAGGCATTTGCTCGATTAAATATCTCACATCCAATGTTGGAACCTGATCAAATGCAGCAATATTCATATAACATATTGTCGTATATTGCGAAAGTGAAACATATGGCTCGTGAAGAATTTGAATCATTGTGTAGTACTGTGGCAGCATCGTTACAAATTTCAATTCCACTTGTATCATTGGTTTGTTTTTTGCATAAAGAATATTGTAAAAAGCTAGTTCTTCTATCAAAACGATTGGTTGTAATCGTTTATGTTATGAATCATTTTAGATTAATGTTCAGAAACGTGCACGTCTGCGGGATAATCGGAGTATGAAAAGAATTTCTGGATATAGTGATATGGACAATTTTCATGGGTTCCAGGTTTTTTTTTCTGTTAGACAATTTTTGTTATTAAACATAATTTTTAATGTGATTAAATTCTTCTCTTTTTATTTCTCATACATTATTTATAAATATATCTGCAAGTGCTAAATTAGATTTTATATGTTTCAGTTCCTTTTTTTTCCAGTTTACATCGTAGGTACAAGCTAAAATAAATTATAGATCATTACTGTGAATTTGGATACAAATTAAACATACAGCTAATTGCAGGTACAAGTTGATATTCCTAAAATATTAATTGCTCCGTCGCTGCAATTTCGAAATCCATTTGAAATCAAACGAAGTAAACTTTTCGAGCAAGTACAAAAAATGCGAATCAATTTAATGCAACAGCTCAACATAAGGCAGATACCGGTATTTGAAGGTGGTCGGCCGGGTACCAATATCAAATTGCAACATGCCGGTTTGTTTTATTATTTTCCGATATTTTCCATTTTTTAGTTGAAGTATTCTATGTTGCATTTATTTGTGTTTTGCAGAGGATTTGCACAATCTTCCCATTAGCCAAATGGGAAATTATCAGGAATATATTAAGAGCCTTGAAGCTGTAGGACGTGGTCCACTTAGAGAAGTTGAACCGCAAGCAATCCGTGTACATGCGTTCGGAAATCCATTTAAAATCGATAAGGTGCGTAATCTTCAAGTATTTTTTGAAAAAAGAGCTATATAAAATTCGGACAAACTTTATGCATTTCAAAACTGAGTTATATATATTTGCAATTCTTGTCAAATTAGATTATGCAATTAATGCTTTATATTGCAGAAGACTATGACAGTAGATGAAGTGGGCGAAGGAAACTTGCTGGGAACTTCTCCGAAAGCAGAAACCTCAAAAAAGCGATTGTCTTCGACAGGTTCAAGTGCTTCAAGCACAGATAATAATCGTCCACCACGAAGAAAGGCTGGACCTTTGGCACCCGATTCCTTGTCTCGTTGGCGGTAAGTGCTTTACCATATTTAAATTTTCTATATATTTTAATATTCAACTAAAATTCTGGCTGCTTTAACTTTTTCTATAAAATAATGTAGAAATGCGACACTATTTTTTCCAGTTATAGGCAACGACGACGGCGTAGTATATCCTCATGTTCGTCGACTGTTTTTTCTTTATCTGATCTCGAATTAGCTTCTCTCAATTCTGATCTCTCTTCTAAAGATACTCGTGAGTTTGCTGTATCATTTTTATCATCTGTTTCCGACAATGGAATAATATACAAATAGTTTTCTCAGATTACTAATGTGGTTGTTTCTTCCTACTTTTTGTTTTTTATTATTGGGTCACATGGAACGTTTCTGAATTATTGCTATGCCAAATAATAGCACAATAAGGAATTTGATCTAAATTTAAGGATTAAATTAAATTAAAAAGAAATAAAGGAATTTGTTCTTGTGCCAGAATTTGATAGAGCATAAATTTATGACCAACAATAAAGTTGCATTTAAACACAGTTTATCTAAGCATTGCTGTAATTCTTTCAGAAGCGGTTATTGGTTCCGGTTGCGGACCATCTACGTCAGGTTTGAATGGTAATGTTGAACATAGATTGAATGGTGATGTGCATGAAAAGTCGCTGAAGAGGATTTCTCCAGTGAGATCTCAATTTTCACCAGTGGAGAAAAAGTCACGTTTAGAAGGTGCATCACGCTTAGAAGAATCGGCATTGAAGGAGAAGAAATTACTTTTGGGCAAATTTGTAAGGAAGCTAGTAGACGGTACGTTTCCACTGGCTTAATTTTAAAATCCAATTAATAAGTCTCTACATATAAGATTTGAATGGACGAGATTTTTGATTCTCATTTTTTTCTGTTAATTAGAAAAAGTTTTTATCTGGAATATGCTATGGTTAAGCATATATATCTTTAAAAAATATTATCATTCGTCTGAGTCTTAAATTCATTAAAAAAATAAACATAACATTTCAGCTGAAAAAGTGATGTCGATGCAGAATAGGGAAATAAAAGATCTTTGTATTGTGGATCGTAGGATATGCTTATGTTATGCATTACGGGAAGCGAGACGATTTCGGAGAAAAGCACTGATAGATCTTATAACGAAGCAATTAAATCAGACGCTACCAAATGCTTCCATTAGTGAAGATTTGTAGCTTATCATCAGTATGCATTACATACATTCATATCCATTTATTTTACCTGGAAGAGACCTTAAGTTATATGGAGAAAAACTATTTCTTTTAGTTACGGATTCTAGCATGTTACATATTAGAGATTAATTTTCAAATTATTTAAAATGAGAATTGACAAGGAATCATTTCATGAACATTGTCAACCCTAGTGTGACGTTTCCTATTCATTAGTGTTTGTTTTCATCGATCTCATTAGTTCACTTATTTCGAATTTATATGTACACTGTTGTAACGGATATCTTTGCTTGCTCATTCAGGCGGGTATTTCTTCATCGTATTTTTTGTCTAGTGTACTGAATTTGCCGTGTTTAGAGATATTTAAGTTGTATGAGGAATTAATAATCACAATTTTTAATGTATATCCCTGAAAGCAAGTATGAAAAGACACTTTGAACTAATTATGAGCAGAAACTAGGGATCTTTCTTGTTTTCTTCTTCCTCTTTATCCTAACTACCTTACATCTTCATTTGCAGTTGTGAAAGCAAGGGAAAGGTTAAGATTGACCTCTTTTTAAATAATTCGCAGTTATTCTATAACTGTTTCTAAATTTTTACAGGATCAGAGAGATGCCCTAATTTTTTGATAAACTATTTGAATTCATTAAATTAAATGTTAATCTTTGAATATATGTTTAAGATTTTGTTATGCAGGAGAAAATTCCCAGTGATTTGTCATTTGTTTGTTATTGGTCTTAAACACGGCATGCATTTTTTCCAATTTGTTCAATTGTATATGTTGTCCAGATAAAAAAAGATTGTATGTATGAGATAAAAGAAATATATATAACGGAATGTAACATTATAGACAGTAACTTCGAAGTGAATAAATTCCCTTATACTATCCCACGTGGCACGAGTGAGCGCGACTAGAGATAAGAGAGTAGTTTAGTTGGATCATTTTTTTAAATTGAACCGAACATACGGACTAGAGTTCATATTTCAGTAACACTGCAGATCTCCGACTTCGAAATATAATATGTTCTTTTTCTATTTAAGAATGCCCATTAAAGCAAGTTAATTTATCCGTGAGCAATGGAATAATCGCTCCAAACTGAAGCGACTACAAATCTCCAACACATTCGAATCAACGAATGTTGGGAAGGGTAGGACTACTGGTGGTATATCGACTTTCCCTTACCGAGTTCACAACAGAGCGAAAATCCCAGTTTAAAAACGAATGGCAGATTCCATCGAATCATGTAACTATTAATGTGAGTCGTGACGTTTTTATAGTGTTTGCATCGATGACTAATGAAAAGGAAAACCAATTTATTAACAAACTTGGGACATCATAAGAAAACAAAAACAGCAGGAAATCAAAGAGTCACTTTCATACCTGAAATAATTATCCTGGGTGTTACACAAGTTTTATGAGCTTCCACAACCACCTTGAAAAGTACAAAAAACGGTCAGCTATTCATGCCATCAAAATATGAAACATGGATAACGAGATTCTCAACAAACAAGGAGAAATTCAGTCATTGATGAAATGTTTCTGATAATCGTTCAAGAATTTCTCACTTCTTTTATGATCCATAAATAAAGAGTAAGCTCGTTTGAGATCTACGGGTGACACCTGGAAGTATTTTCCGTAAATTCAAAAATCAGATTTCTTACTTAGTCATCTCTGCATGCCCTAATAGTTACATAAATGTGAACGTATACCAATCTATTACATGTTCCAAATCCTAAGCTAATCTCAACCAATTTCAACTTTTATCAAACTATTGCAAATTTAGTTCTAAAATTTGAAGAGATTGTATACATAATTGAGGATACCTTTTCACCATGTCTTCGTTCGCGCAAAATATTCCCAGTTGAAATCAGTTGCATAGCATATCGTAGCGATGTTTTACCAGCCAACAAAGTCAATATGCCAAATGCATCTGCTTCCATTTCTACAGATTCTTCTTGAGCACGGATTCGTAATATATCTTCAATATCTTTACTCGAATATGGTTTTGTTCGGATTATTAGTGATCTAAAAGTAAAGTTAAAATTTTTAATACCAATGTCCTCATTTTACTACTACTTGATAATATAACTAAATTGAGCTGAAATAGAGGAAATTATTGAAAAATGCTGTAAAATGTGTAGCAAACTACCGATCTAAAAGATCAATTGGAATTCCATGCGGACTTTTGATCTGTGTTCCACGGATGTATTCATGTCCCTTATTGGTAGCTATTACAAGAATAGGAGAAAGATCTGATTCAATGGCCCTATTCAGGAACGAAAAGCATTCCAAATCTAGCATGTGTACCTCATCAATAAAGAGTACACCTGGAACAACATCTGCTTTATTTTCTTCACGCCATTCAACCACCTAAATATGAACGATTCTAAAGTTTAAGTTACATGTATAGTTAAGCGACTATTTAAAGGTTATTGCACTGTAACTAGTAACACATAAAGAACAATCCTCAAAGAGCTGGTTGGAAAAATAAATCCAGAAAATATTAGAATTCAAGATTTCTCAATATTACAAACCTAAAGTTACTGTAAAGAAAAAAAAATCTACAATTAAGCTAATGATTTAAAAGAGAATGAATTCTTATATGACCAACAATTTAATTCAAAATTCAATTTTTTTTAACCTTTTTGTTAATTTGTTCCCTCACTTCATTTTTTATTTCTCCGGTATCTCCTGAAAATAAGGCTAAGAAGCCTTGCGTTCGGGAATTTATCACATCAATTTCATGTAGGGCAATCTGAAAAAGACCACACATTAAAATAACTTTACATTCGCAAATAAAAAATACTTCGCAAACTAGAACCAGAAATTTTACCAGATATGCGAGTCAATAAATAACAGAAAAATTTTATGGCATTCTGGATTTCATCGTTCAAAAAATATTAAGACTTTGATAAATGAAATTTAAAATGAACTGCAATTATGGGAAGACTACAAAAATAATATGAAGAAACTATTACAGATATAACTTGCAGAATCAAATCCAATATAAAAAATATTAGTCATGAACATACTGTGTGAATAGTTTCTTTACGTTTTTGGATTTCACCATCAGGACATCGTACAGATTTCGTTTGTGGACCAACTGCATCGTAATCGTAAGTACGTGAAAATGATTTACCAATCTTTGTTATACGACCTGCAATATATGTTACATTACCAGCATTTTCATAAATCTTCAAGACGCGAAAGTTAATTTTGTTGGATAAGGTTAAAATATCAAAAGAATTCATTAGAATATCTTCTCAGTGTTTTGAAAAGAATATCAATGAAATGAAAACAAATTTAAAATAAGTTATTCGAAATTTTCATTTTTAAAATTGATTTTTCCTTGCCGACGAAATTCGAAAAATGTAATTAGTTGTACATAGATATGAATGTTTAATGGTCAAATAGCGGGAAGATATTGACCAAGTCAAAGGTTGCAATCATAATAACTGAAGGTCAAGTGCCACGACATAGCTTCAAAGGGACGATAAAAATATTTACAAAACGCTTCGATTCACAGATTTCATTCAGATAAACAATGTGAAATCGATCAATCATGAGGTGAAATGTTGGAGATCAGATAAGGGGGAGGAGCCCCGAATAGATTTAGGAGGTCAGGATTTTGGAGAAGTGCAGTTCAGATCGACACGAGCGATAAATCAACAGGAGCATCCGCAAAGATGCAGCGAAAAAGGAACGATAGTTACAAAGGATAGCAAAGGTATAGTACGTATTTAAACGGCTATTGGTACTTTTTGATTTTTACCGTGTATTATTCATTTACTTAATAAAGCCTATTACTGACCAAGCCGAATCAATAGCAAGAAGAAGCAATCTCCAATCCAACCAATCTACAATTCAAATTACAAACAACCAGATTTAACATTCCTAGTCAAGACTTATCCCATCCAATATGCATACCCTCAACTTTTTTGATACAGCCGTGTGATTCTCTACATATAACTCAGTAATTTGTAATTTTCACCTCTGCTAGTGAAGCATTTCCCTAACATAAGTGGAATTTTAGCAGAACCTGATGCCTTATCAATTTGCACTACGTCACCAGTCGCGATTCTCTGCTTTATACATGCTTCAATCATCTTATTGCCAAGATCATAAATTGTTTCCATATCGGTTGTCTTCATTGTAAGCCTTCCCACTTTTGCACCACCACCAGTTGCTGGTCGATCGATTTCAATGCTTACAACTTCACCTTCTAATACCTAAAATAAAGTCTGAGATAGTAAAGATAAAATACTATAAAAAATGAAACTATTCCCACATTGCTAATAGTATTTAATTAAGATTCCTGAACCGCACTGTGTATAAGTAATGTAAATCTTGAGTAAACTATGAAAAATAGAAATAGAGGAATAAAAGATAATCATTTATTTATGTCTTGACAATAAAATATATACTTCAGTTTCTTCCTTGATTCGGACACCTATAGCCTTTCGAAAAGCCTGCATCAATGCCTCAGTTTTGCTCATTTCCATTGAGAAAACCTCAGAAGCGGTAATTGATACAAATGGCGTATCTTCACCGAGAGCTTGCGATAAGCCCATCGCGATAGCCGTTTTTCCGGTACCTGGTTCACCCGTCAGTAATACCGCTCGACCTGAGATTTTACCATCCTAAAGGCAATCAGTTTAGTTACCATATTTAAGTAAATTACTACTAAAGCAACTATCTTGTTAAATTTTCACAAATCAAACAATGCAAAACAGTTCAATTACCAGAGGCATTAATTATCGACTCTTATCACTCTTATCTACTTTTATAGCAAATTACAGCTGGAAAAAAGGTGTCAATATGATCATTATGAAGATTACTGATCCACAGACTGAAGATATATAAATATTAGCCAGCTAATTAATTCTAGAAAAGAAAAATGATTCTTCCCAATAAATGAATGCGACATTAACCTTTTTCAATCCTATATGACGATACTTACACAACACAACTAAGATATAAAAATTTGCATGAGATAAACAGTATTAAATACCTGAATCATTTTTACGATGATTCCAGCAGCTCTTCGCGCCTCCATTTGACCGACCATACCTTCAGAGACTCGTTCCGGTTCCAAATTTGCAGATAATCCGAGGCCACGAATATGTGAATGTGCCCCGATCCGTTCCATCTTCAATACATCACGTACCAGCACGTTATCCACCGTAGCCATCCTTCCAGAAATAATATTATTATTCCAAAAAATGTAAGAAACGGCACAGAAATTTCGAAATCAGCTTCAACTTCTTTCGAAATCAGATTTAAAAGTTCACACGTATGTCAAATCCAATTAATGAAATAATAATAAATTCAGAGCACAGAAAGCAGGAAGTACAACACAACGAATAAATAAAGTTAAACACAAAACCATCACTTCCATCCTCGTACTCTCATCCAACAACTTAGAACTAGCGCCATCATTGTGGCCTGTATACCTTGTATATTACTATGATAGGTCGCCATGAAAATCGCGTCTTCTCATCTCCCTTTCATAATTGAGATATGAAAAATCAACCATGAAATAGTGTGATCACATGTATGAAGGATAATTGGTTACGGAAAATAATGGTAAAAAAAGAAGATGGAACTGTACCATCGGAACTTCAAATCCAGTCTATTCTAGGCCTTAAAAAAGTTTTTATATGCAATTCAAAGGAACATTCGTTTATGATTGAATCAAATTTTAAACTTTTCTGCTCCTTAAATCATGAAGGCTTCGAGGTGAATATCTAAATTCACGCAGAGGCCAGAAGAATAAAGAAAGATATGTAAATTGCTGGAACGAAATCAAAATATTATCATAATTTAGCCTAATCTGGATGAAAATTCTTCCTCATCTTCAAGTTGTAAAGTAAAAAGAATTATCGCTAGCCAGATTGTTAATGTTTGCGAACCCTTCGAAAATATCAAGAATTTCCTCCCCCGCTTCATCGAGGTAAAAGGTCAATTCCCATAATTCAAAAGCGCGCAACATAACATCTTAGCACTGCTTATAGCAAAACTGAATATTGTTCGGTTGCTATGGCAACAACCAATCAGATTAGAGTGGTACAAGGCTGGTGAGCTGGGCGGTTGGGTTAGTCATTGTCAGTTGGGTCGCTGATCGGGTCGGCTGCTCTCTTGTTGGTCGCGCGTTTGTGCGCATACTTTTACCGTCTTTTAGCGCATTTTTTCGTGAGTTTTGTCATAATTTGGCATATTTTTATCTAATTTATGTCTCTTATTTACTTCAATTATACGTTATGTCACATTCTTACCTGATTATCGATTTTCCTGCGATTTATGTGCGCTAGGCGACCGATCTTGCAACGCAAATCATCACATCCCGACAAGAGTTTATTTTTCATATATTTTCATGCATAGTTTAGTGAAATTAAGTCGAAATTCGTTGAATCTAACGACAAACAAAGTTGTCGTTTTTTTTTTTTTTCATTTATTTTATCAGCGTATACATTATTTTTATGAGACGGTCCCCGAAATCGCTAGATATCGATCGATCGGTTGCTATACGTTGTTGCTAGACGCACCATCTACCATAGTTTGCGGCGCGTCCGACTGTCATTGTAATAGCTTTGCGTCTCGTCTCTCGTCTCTCTTTCTCTGCGTCTCTCCTCGTCGTTTGTTGTTTTATTCAGCTCCTTGCTAGTCTTCTTATGCATCTTTTGGCCTATCTGTATGTGGGGTGCAGGCAAGTGCGTCGCGAAAGCCAAAGAGCTGCGTGCGTGCGCACGCTTGACGTGCTGACGTGTCGATAGCATCCCATATCAATCGATATGGTATAGTGTGCTGAGAAGGATAATACATATGGAAGATTTGTCGCACGTTTTACGTGACATACGTACTTTAAGCTAGATTAGTGACTTTTTGGAAGGCCATGCTCGAATTCTTTTATCTCTTTTTAATTTTTTCCGTGTGATTCATGCATAAAAAGTGACGTAGTTTTTGAGACATGTTGCACTTGGAATTACCGGGAGAATATTCTGTGGTTGTGTTCTCTGTAACGTGAAGCATGTGTGTTACTGAAAAGCCAGCTTGTAATACGATTTTATATTGTACATTTGCATCATTCGAATGTTGTTTGATGCAGTTTCGGAATAAATTAACGCGGCTGTGTCTTCCGTAGTGTAACAGAGGTGCGCACGTGGTTGTGGAGTGCATAATTTGCGCCTTATAGTTGCAGAGCAAATTATGTAGGATATAGAATATTGAAAGTCTCATAGGCTTGGATCAGTGTTGAAAATAAGGCTGGATGTGAAGGCATGAAATGTAGGATGGATGGGTTTCAAATCAGAGATTATATCAGTATATTTCTTCCCCTGCTGTTGATGTTTTCTTAAACTGATTTCTTTAGAATTTCTTACGGAGATATGTGTTGCATTATTGTTTGAGGAATTTACAGATGTCTGTTTCTGCGGCTTCAACCTCAAATGCGAATAGCAACAGTAATGAGCCAGTAACAACTAGCGGTAGCAGTTTGGGAGCAGCAGAAAATCCATCCGCATCGGATGAGAAGGTATCGATGATGGATGCAGAAAACATTAAGATTGAGGAGTCGCAAAATGGAGAAGAAGCCTCATCAGAACAGCATGTGGATGATGGAGATAATGAAGATAGTGCTGCTGATGTTGGTTCAGCTGTGCCATCAACAAATGGCTGGGAATCCCCGCGGCAGGTTCATTTTTTGTTTGATTTGATTCGTATGCATTCTTTTTAATTGGTAAGTATAGATTCTGGTTGTTTGTTGAGTAAATCTCATTCGGGTCACATTGGTCTCCTTTATTCTCTCAAGCATTCAAATTTTACAGGAAGCAATTAACGGAGTGGTACAGCCGCGCGTAATCCCACCGCCTGGTAAGCCTACACGGCACACAAATCAGTTGGAATTCATGTTAAAGGAAGTTCTAAAACCAGCAATGCGTCATAAGCACGCCTGGCCATTTATGAAACCTGTAGATGCTGTACGTCTGGGTCTACCGGTACTTTTTTTTGTGATTTATGTAAATTTTTTGTAAATGCAATAAACTATCGGTTTCTGAGTTTATTTGATAAATTGAGAGGACCAGGACCCAAATATTTCTGAGATATAACGGGAGCTAGTGATAATTGTTTAAATTTTTGAAGGATTATCACAAGGTGATCAAGCGTCCAATGGACATGAATACCATCGAAAAACGCTTGCGCAATTGTTACTACTACTCGGCAAAAGATTGCATGCAAGTAAGTAGGCTCTTATTTTTTGAGCTGGAAACAGTGCTTGGGAAGGAATATTATTTTAATCTGAAATGTTTTTTCATACTCTTATTGTCTTTCTATTCCATGTATTATGAGAAAAACGGGAGGTGAATGAATGATCAGAAAATTGGTTACAAAATTGGAATGGGTTGAATTGTGTGCACACAACTGTTTGTTTCCCTTCTCATCCATTTAAATAAGGAAATATTTCCCGCTCTGTAGTTTTATATTCCATAATTTTTTATGTTCTGGTCTATTATGAAAAGTATAAAGTTACGTCAAATATCAAGAGTAATCCTTATCCTTCTTGCGGTTCCAACCTATTTTTCTAGTGAATTTGTTAATGGTTGATGAATTTCGTTTATTTCCCTCATATTTACTTTAATATTTTAGGGATTACGAGCGGGAAATATTTTTGCATCACTTTTTTTGTTACGAATTTTCTTTAATTAGCGCCTTTTAAATTTGATGAGCGCTGTTTAAAAGTCATTTGCAAAGAGAACATCGCAACGCGAGCATATTTCATAAATCGATTGAAAACAAAAAATAAAACGAAAATTATGTGGCATTAATTTCATTTGAATCAATCACTTTTTGGGCTGCTTCATTTCCGTTCACTCCTAAATTGTTAGTGTTTTAGCCTAGCTGTGTTTTCGTGTTTCTTTTTTTTTTTTTTTTCCAATTCTTGGAGCATTGGGCTTTTTTGTTATGAAACATTGGTCTTAAAGGAATCTAAGAGAATTTAATTTTTTTCTTTCATAGAGTGTTATATGTGACATGTTTTTTGATGTGAGAAAAAGAGAAAATGTATTTTCAAATTCTTGTGTGGATACAAAAGCACAAATTTTTGTTCAGCAGTACTACTGTAGCCGTTATAATTTTAGAAGTGTGGAGGTATCTTGTCGTCTACATTCAATTAATTCTTTTTGATCTCGTTTCTCTTTTCGTGTGTTCTTATGCGATTTTTGAGGCACGAAATGTTAATATTTTTTCATACGAACTGTACCAATTTTGGTTTGTTGTGTGGCATTGGACATATTAGACATGAATATTTGAGAGTTAAAAATCGGGGTAGCATGCTATATTGTATTGTATATTAGTTCTTGAATGGAAAAGGAAGAAATTACGAGTGGACGTATGAACTCTTGCGCAGAAAGAACTGCATTCTCACAAAGTTCATTCTTCAAACTATACATTCTTAGTCTTTAATAATAACATACAGCTCTAATTCATTTTACAGTTAATATATTGATTAATTGAGAAAATGAGGATTCTCTGTAATTTTTGATTTCGAGATTGAAAAGCATTTAGCGTAGCTTTGAGCGTGTTCCCCAGAATCTACATTATTATCTAACTTATTCGAAAGTTTATTATTTCCCAAGTTATTTGAAAAATCTAGAATCTACATTATTATATAAGTTATTTGAAGGTTTTTAAAATACAGTTTCTATGATAATCTGTTTAATATATAGAATATTTTTCAATACATTTTTTTTTTTTTTTTTTTTTTTTTTTTTTTTTTTTTTTTTTTTTTTTGGGATACGAGAAAAACCTCATTTATTGCCACTGATGTGAATCGGAGGTCAGAACCACTATCACATATGATAGAGACGTGCGAGTAATTGTAGAATGGTTGTGTTTTGCATGCAATTATAGTGATATCAAAGGTACTTTGGTTTCTGCAGTCTTGATACTCGCACGACTAATTTTGCTGTACTTACTATTCACTTAACATGCATGGTTTTTTTGTTTCCTTTTTTTCTCTACTTGTAGTATCGGGCATCTTAGATATTGAGGGAAATACACAACGATGAATTTCTCTACTATTGTATCGTTGGGGCGATACTATAGATAAATATATATATATATTATATGGTATACTTTTTAGTTTGCTTCTCATAAATGTTCTCTTACTGCACTTTGCGCTGTGGAGTAATAGCAAATAAAGAAACGGAAACTGGGAGGTTTAGGCCTCTTCTTTCATTTACTGTATTTATTACAGATTCAGGATTCTGGATTAGCCTGACAATTTTTCTGTGCCAGTCTTCGAATTTATGACTTTAGCTGTGAGTATGGAATATTTCTTTCTCGCTAGCAAGTATTAGATAAACTGCTGAATATAAAGTTGAAGAAGGAACTCATCGATTTCTTTCATTGTATATTATTTTCCGTTCTCAGAATATTGTTCCAATAACATTGTTTAGGTTATTAGCACAATTATTTGGCGATTAACCGAATATTGGCAATAAGGACGGCTTAAAAAAGAATTTTAAGACTCGGGAGATTTAACCAGCATTTCCTCTAATTTTTGCTAAAATTCCTCGAATATATAAGTCGAAGAAGATTAATAGTGAGATTTGAAAGCAGAATTGCTTATCTTTAGGTTTTCAAATCTTAACGCGCTAAAATCTCCGTTTCTTCACGCTACGTATTAGTAGATCCTTTCGTAAATTCGTAAAATTCTAATTTTCATTTCAATATTCAGTATGCAAATACTTGTGGGATTTTTTGGATGTCGAATTACTGAGTGAGAGAATTCATGTATGTTAAGGGAATACATACGGTCTACTTCGTATAATTCGTTTTGTTTGCTTGGGAGTGGATGGTAATTGTTGCAGCTTAAAATATTTGTTATAAAAAACTGTTGCCACTTTAAAGCTTGAAATAGCTAGCAGCTAAGCGCGGTTCTCTTTGTTCAGGACGTTATGACAATGTTCAACAATTGCTACACGTACAACCCTCCTGAGTATGGGGTTTATATGATGGCGAAGAACCTGGAACAGTACATTCTCACCAAACTCGCAGCGATGCCCCCGGAAGTAAGGCTTTTTAATTATTCATTAGATCTGTTCTTGCTAGCTTTCAGGATTTTGAGTCCATTTTTTCCAACTGCTACAAATTCAACCAAAATGAGGACGATGTATCACTCATGTGCAAGAATGTGGAAAATTTGTACAGAGAAAAAATGAAACTACTTCCTTCTCAGGTATTTTTGAAACTTTCACACTGTGCGATACGTGCAGTATTCCACAGGTTTGTGAATGTTTTGTATTTTTTTATATTTTTCTTTTTTCTTTCATACTGTTATAACATCCTTTGTGCTATCCCTAATATCCTTGAGTTTCTTATTTCAGGAAATAGAGATACCGCGTCCAACAGCTAAGCGAGCTGCTGGCAAATCGAAGAAATCAACTGGTCGTGTTGCAGTTGTCAGAGGAGGTGAGTTGTTTCTTATATTTTTGTGATTGGTCCATTTTAATTTGTGTTCTTTTATTTCTAAGTGATTCGTAAGTTTCAATTTTAGGGAGCCGTGAATCATCTGTATCTGTACAACGTGGGGCTGCCGACAGCTCATCGATTTTGGATGCTGCAGCGAATGGAGCTATTCATGCTTCTGCATCAGCGGCTGTAGATGATGTTCATCCAACGTCATCGCAAGCACCTGTCCAGCCTGTTCTTCCATCGAAGGTTATTTTTTTACTGCCTTTGAAGAAGTTTTCGCTCACTTTTCTCTTTTGAGTTTCAGTAGTGTATCTACCATTTCATTTGATAAATTGTTTGGTAAGGCGATTTCCGTGTTACTTGTAAATTAACCAATTTTAGGTTCAGAAAGGTGTCAAGCGGAAAGCAGATACAACAACATCATTTGGTGATGACGTTGTAAGTGCAAAGATTGCAACTCGTCGGGAATCTGGACGACCACCTAAAAAGCCAAATTACTTCATCGATTACAATCAGTTGAAGCCACGTTTTAAAGGAAAACAGACTGAACAGATGAAATTTTGTCAGCGCCTCGTCAATGAATTATTTACAAAGGTATTAAACAATAATTAGCTGCGTTTTTGGGATACAAAACCAAATGCGTTTTACTGAAGTACATGTTTCCAAAAAAAAAAAAAAAAAGTAAGGCATTATTTTCACTGGAGAGCTTACCGTTCGTTAGAGTCTGCAATGGCACTTTTTCAACGAATTTTGTCTGCATCTATTCCAGAAGCGCGGGATGTGCTTTTTTATTGCATATTATTGAATCTGAGAATTTAGACTGCATAAAACAAAATTTAAATAATGGTTGATAATAATGAACAAAATTTTACGTTACTGGAGATTTTTTTCTGAGCTTTTTTCTTTTTTTTTCCTCGATTATTAGGACTAGAATGTAATAGATTTCCTTTACTTGATTATTCTTTGCATACTTTACTAAATTAGCGGATGTTTAGAAGTGTAAGTCGTTTACTTGGCCATTTCTGGAGCCGGTGGACGTCGAAGGTCTAAAATTGGAAGATTATTATGATATTGTGAAGAATCCAATGGATCTTGGGACGATTAGGTAATTGACTGTCAGTTATTTTTATCTGAAATGTTATAGTTATTGAGCGTAATCTGAAGATGTTTCATTTGCTGGTTTTATTCAGTTTAACGCATGAAAATCACGATAATATGTAATATCACTGATTGGTTAAGTAATTTCTGAATATTGAGTTTCTAAACATTACATTATTTTTAAGGTTTCATTTTATTCATCATTGTTCTAAGTACAATAGATTAATGCTTTGTTATATTTGTTTCAAATAAAATAGTTCTTAGCTGAAGTTAGTAGTTTTAAGGAGGAAGTTGGATGCTAAGCAATATGCTACACCAGAGGAGCTACGGGCCGATGTTATTCTGGTTTGCGAGAACTGCTACAAATACAATCCCACATCAGATCCTATCCATCAGCACGGTCGAACTCTTCAGGTTATTTGATTAGAAATTTCAGATTTCAGAAATTAGATTCTTTGGTTAGTACCATAAATAAATTATTTTCAGAAGTATTTCGAAGACAAATGGCGTCAAATGCCTGAGGAACCAGCAATAGTTGATGAGGGAACAACATCAGCAATGACAGCACAGTTAGTGGTAGCAACGGTCCCCACGCCAATGACTCATGTCACGCCACCAGCTCATGCAGTCACACCTGCTTCCTCAATAGTCAAAGATGATGCAGTGGTGTCTGGTCTTCCTCTTGTGCCGTTAGATGTTTCTTCTGGTGTTATTGACAGTGACGAACATATTGATCTCATTTTACTCGCACTGCAAACTGAAACTGCCAAATGCCAAGAAAAAATATCCGAGCTTCAGCGTCATTCGCAGGAAATCTTGTCGTTGAGGTTTAATTTTTACTTTCTTTGGTTTTAAAAATTCTGTGTTAGACAAAATAATGACAGTGAGAAAAAGAAAATACTTCATCGGAAGTAGAGACGGTGGAAAAGTTAACGAATTTGTTGTAAGATTATTTTTGATGCTATTGTAGGCTGAAACGAAGAGAAGCTCAAGCAAATCATCTGCCAGTTCCAGTTCTTTCGGCATCTACTGTAGGCACTCTTCAGTCTTTGGTTTCAACGCAGTTTTCCTTTATTGCCAGTAGTCCAACTCCGATGATGAAGCCATCCGCCGTATATCCAGCCAGCAGTGGTCCTATTTCTGTGTCACGTAAGAAACCCGGACGTCCTGCCAGAACTTTCCAACAGCAAACCGCAGGATTGCCTGTAGGGCTTCGTACGAATAATGTTACTGCAGAGATATCATCTCAGGAGCGAGAACCGAAGCAGGAAATGAATTCACCGTTAAGCAAGACTTCTGCTCATCAAAGACAGGTTCAAAATTCGGTGCATGTGAGTACCGCAAGTGTACGTCCAGCGATATCGGCTCCACCTCAGGGAACATCTCAAAAATCTTCGGAACAAAGTGCACAAGCATCAGTAGCTCGTAAGCGTGGTCGACAACCCGGATCCAAGAACAAGCCAAAGACAGATATGACGCAACCGGGTGCATCGGTTGCAGATGCTCCACCGAGGCAATCCGGATCAAAGAGGGTGCGTGAAGATTATGACTTCGATTCGGAAGATGAACGCACTGCAGAACCAATGAGTTATGATGAAAAGAGACAGCTTTCACTGGACATCAACAAATTGCCGGGTGATAAGCTCAGCAGCGTAAGTCTTTAGTAAACTGCAAATTTGAGGTATTAATTTACAATTCAGTATTGTCAAATATTTTGAATTGATAAATGTCATGGTGAGGATTATTTTTTAGTGTGAAATTTTCGAGAGAGTTTATTTCATTTTAGAAGTAAGTTTTTATTATGCCAATCTGTCTGTATAGAAATAACATCATAATAGCTGTATGTTCGTGCTTCTATAAATATTAAGTATAGTTTAAATTTTATGTTCTTTGGGTTCAATTTTATTTCGTTTTTAGGTTGTCAGTATAATTGAATCAAGAGAACAGCTTCCGGGTTTTAATCCGGAAGAAATTGAAATCGATTTCGAAACTCTTAAAGCGACTACGCTGCGCGAATTAGAAGCATTTGTTGCTGCTTGTTTGAAAAAGAAACCAAGGAAACCGTACAGTATGTTTAATTCTATCTAAATCACTTTGTTATATCTTAATAGTTATAAGGATTTCAATATTAATGGTTTCATTATTGCAGCACCGAAGTCACAGAAAGAAGTTGAGATTAAGAAACGAGAACTGGAAGAGAAAATTAAAGGTTTGGGTGGAGTGATCACTTCTACTCCTGTAACTGTGGGTTCGTCTTTTATTTCAATTAAAATTTGCTAGAAATCATGTTTTTCAACAATTTATCAGGCTCTCTCTTTTTTCATTTTAGAAAAACGATTTCAATTTTCATTCCAGCACAAAACGGTGCCCGAGCTGAGCAGACAACCACGGGTAAAGGCGGTGAACCATCGTCTTCAGAATCCTCTTCAAGTGAAGATGACTCATCATCAGACTCGTCATCTTCGGATTCCTCAGATAGTGAATCAGGTTAGAGTGTTATTTGACAAGGTGACATGAGATTTTAAAGTCTTCACTTTCACGTTTTTTCTCATTTTTGTTTGTTCCTCATGTCTATTTGATCTTGTTTTTAGAAACTCATTTCTTTTACTTACCTCATTAGCATTTTGTTGTAATTTAGCTGCTTAGTTCAGGCATTTAATTTTATTTTTTTGCACATTATTAATTCCAAAATAGGACGATAATAATTTTATTCCTAATCTTATTAATTCTTGATTGTTAATTCTTAATATAATTTGAAGAAACGTTGTTTCTGAATTAGAAAGGTGCTCTTTTCATTTATTTAAATAACGAAAACTTGATTATCGAGAATATTTGATGCTATTATCTCTGTTGTGCCCGTAAGTGCAATATCTACAACAGGCAACACAGTTGCATGCAAATCTCTCGCTATAAAACGGTGGTTGACGCTTATCAATAGGGAAAAGTTTTTAAAAAAATTTTAAAAATCATTTTGAAAGTTAAAGTGAGGAGATGTTAAGGACAAAAAATCGCAGTTCTGTAATTCTCAATCGCTTTTTTTTTTTTTTTTTTCACAAGTCTCAATGATTGCCAGAACGGAACCATTTGCCGTCTTCATTATTTCCTATAAACAGTGAGCTATCTTTTTCAAATTTTTTGAATTTGAAACCAAGGACCAACCTTTTTTCCTTTTTTGCACATCACTTATTAGGACGATTTACCATGTTTAGTACATGGCGGAGTAAGGTCTTTGGAAAAAAAGGAAATCACTGTTTGTGTTGATAACCTGAAGTGGAATTGCACTTCCGGAAAGGGTTCATTTGTTGTATCTGGTATACCTTTCTTTTAAAAGAAAATGGAAAGCAAGGTGAGAAATGAAAAGCTGTCTAGAGATTATTATTCCACATTTTTCTTGTGGTTATTCTCTTTACTTTTTCGTGATGTGCAAAAATTTTTTTGACTACCTTTGTTTTGTCTGATTTAATTTTTTTGTTAAAACGTACTCATTCATAATTTCTCTAGTTCTCTTTCTTTCCTAATCTTTCTAAACCCGTCTTTGACTTTTCGTTGAAAAATAGACCGCAAAAGATAGCCATACTTGATGTTTCTGTCATTTGAGAATATTTCCGGAAAGATATGCCGGCGAAATGTTTTTGCTGTTTGAAAATATCTTGAAGGAATAAATGTACTGTTATTGATACAGAATAAAATGCCAGTTTTTCTTCAAATTTACCGCATCTTTTCTATGTTTTTCGTAGTAACGCGTATCATGGTACATCTTTTCTCGCTGCAGTTTTTCTGAGTTCAGCGTTGTATCTGTTAAAAAATGCCAATAATTGATTGTTTGATATGATTCTCATTTCATAATACAACGATCTTATAATTACTTGTTGGTGGTGAATTACTGACTGCTTTTTGTTTCCCTTTTTTGTTATGCATGGAATATTATTGTTATTTTGTCCATTTCGATTCCATAGCACACATATTTATTATTCATTCTTCATCGATAAAATAAGTCATTTTTACTCATACTGATATCACTACAAAATATTAAAATAGTGTGACAGAGAAAAGATAGGCGTCAATCACCATTCATACAGAAGCGAGAGTTTTGTATGAAAGTAAAATGTAATTGACCTTGGCTCAGAAGACTGTGTTTGAAATGTATAATTTCTTCATTAATAAGCTCTTTATAAGAGCATAAAATAAGACTCTCGGTTACTATTTCAGAGACCACAGATAATGCAAAAGTGGAACATCAGGGGCAGCGTATTGGTGCTGAAAAACCACAAGGTGCTGAGCAGTCAGTGGAGAAGGTGAAATTCTGTTCCATAACTTGGTTTAGTATCAGCAAAGCAGGAGAAAAAAGTAGGAAATAAATTCATGGTAATGCGTGTGGATTTGAGTCTGGGTTGCTTCAGTGATTTTTTTTTTTTTTTTTTTTTTTTGTTTACATCCATTAATCGGAAATTGATATTTTACGTCGGGCTTCTATCATTTAATTAAAAAATAAAAAAAAAGTAAAAGAAGAAAATTATTTTTAAAAAATTTAAAAAAGTCAAGAAAATATAAAAAATCTTGAATTTATCAAAAATTACTCAAACCACGGTTCATTAATTTCGCCGCATCTTGCTTTTGTTCAATTTCCAAATTTCCTGAATTCTTTTTTTCTTACAATCATAAAACCGGAAGATAATATTTCATTTACGAATTTTTCGTATTCCAATCATTCATTCAAAGAAATTACTACATTTTTCGAATTCTTGCTATTTAATCAAAAAAGATTATTTAAAAAAAATTTCTTAAAATTTAATCAAAAAATGTGTAAATCAACAAACACGAAAAATCTTCAATTTACCAAAAATTACATAAATCATGATTTAATAATTCCGATACATTTTATATATTTTCTTTTCTTAATTTGCTCATCATTGTTTAATTTTTCAGATTTTTTTTTTTACAATTAATAGCTTATTTCTCATTTTCTTTGCTTGGTTTATTTAATTTGTTCAGTTTTCCAGATTTTTTTTATAGTCATAAACCCGGAAAATGATCTTTCACATACGAATTCCTTCCATTCCTGTCATTCAATCAGAAAAATTATTACTTGAAAAATCGAAAATTTATCAAAAATTACCATAATCATGGCAATAATTTCGATGTATTTTGCATATTCCATGTTATTTCTACTACTTTTACTATCATTGATGCTATCATCTTCAAGTTGTATTAATTCAACAATTTACAATTCAAAATTCAACGAACCACTGAACCGACGTGATGTACCTTTAACATATCGATTACATAGTGATCTGTTGAAATATTATAAGAAAGGTACACGACCTGTCATGCATCCAAATAAAATTATTAATGTTACAATGAGTGTTTTCTTATATCAAATTATCAAATTGGTAAGCAATTCATTTACTTTTATTTTATTTAATTTTTTTTTTTTAATTTCCTCATTTTTCATTGAAATAATTGGTAATTTCGCTTTCAATTTCAATAATTCAACATGCAAATACTATAATAATTTGAATTAAATTTAAATTAAACTTACTATCAATATATTATAATTTTTTTTTTTAAATATTCAATTCAATATTTATGTGTTGAATTTCAATACTTCCACTTCAATTTCAATAATTTAATAATTCAATAATCCAATATTATTATTGATATATGCCTATGAACAATTCGATATTCAATAATTCAATGTTTAATTCAATATATTTAACGTTATTGATAGATCAGCTATTTAAGAAAATTTTTTTTCTTTCTTTTCTTTTCCTTAATTTTATTGATATAATTTAGTCTATCGATTGGTCATATTTGACTATATTCATAAAATATTGTTTGCATACAAAAAAAAAAAAAAAAAAAAGGATTAAATTTTTACTTTCTTTTTTCAAGCAAACAGTTATGTATTTTTATTGCCAAGAATAATTGATAAATTTTACAAAATCAATGTATATTTTCAAATTTTTTCAAAAAATGGGCTGTTTCTTTCATATAAATCATATGTAAACAAAAAAAAAAAAAAAAAAAAAAAAATTCAAATTACAACTAATTATCTTTTATTCAAGCTTAGTTTCATTTATTCAAAATTTGGTTAATCTTTTCTATACATATGTTCCTTTCACTTATATTTGAGAGAAAAAGAAAATCAAAAGTATTCTTATTCGTTTACATATCGTAATTTATTTTTTTATCTAATGTTGAACTATTATTTATCAAATTTGAAATTTTAAAATATAATACGATATTTAATAATGTTATATGATTATTTTATGCTAACAATTTTATCAGAGCTCAACTATTTTATTTCAAATCATCCGAAATTTTTGCAAAAATCTGATGATATTCTTATCGAAAAAAAAAATTGAATATTTTTAGGATGCTGTAAAAAATACTATCAGCTTATCAGGTAGTTTCGAGCTGGTAAGCTTTTTCAATTATTATTATTTTTTTAAACAATTTTAATATTCCATTAAATAATCTTTCGTCCTTCGATATCGTTTCAGCCATTTCCGGATAGTACCATTTGAAAGTTCCATAACTGTCTTTTCCATTAGTATATTCCAATTTTTTAACTTGAAAGATCGCCGTGACTATAAAAAAGATTCTTCTTTATTTATTTGCATAAAATTAGAATTTATAAAAATTTATTAATTTTGCAATTTCAAATTTTAATGATTTTTAATAAACTTTAATAATTAATAGTATTTTTGCAATTCATATAATATATTGCTCAAAAATATTAAAAAATTTCCCATATTTGATGATTACTACTTTATTCTACAAGCATAAATTTTATTGATTTCAAAAATTATGTTAAGCCGATTATATAACAATTTAATTATCAATTTGTTTAGTATTTAAATAATGTTCAAGAAATTTCACCCTTTGGAAATATATTATTTTAATCAAAACATGAAGTTTTTTCTTAAATATTTTAGCCACTTATCTGATATCATAAATTTTTGCTAAATATATTAAAACTTTTGGAAATATGTATGTGTAATTAATATAAAATTATGTTTTTTCCTTTTTTAGATCAAAATTTATATCGACAATAATATCCATATGCAATTTTGAAACATACAAAAATAAAAACTTTTTTTTCGCAAAATGAAGAAATTTTTAAAATCTAAAATAAAAGAATTTGTAAAAAATAACTAAAAAAAACTAATGTGTATACAATTTTGAAATATGTGAAAAATAAAAATTTCATCTTTGTAAAAGGAAAAATCTTTAGAAATTTAAGATAAAAAAAATTTGAAAAAATTACGGAAAATAAGTTAATACCTTTTTTAAGAAATATTGATAAGCTTTTGGTACTCCTTGCTTATATTTTAAAGCAAGCGAAATTTCACTATCGTGTAAAATTCCTTCTTCAATTGTAATTATGCCTGCAATGATAATAAATGAATGAATAAAAGTTCAATTTAATTGAGGATTTTTAATTTAATAATTAATATTGGAGAAAAAATGAATGAAAACTCATTGGTTTAAATAGTTTTGCTTACTTTAAATTTTTCCTCCAATATTATGCTTAATTAATATTAAAAAATCCAATTAAATGGTAATTTTTAATTTATAACGTAAGTGAATTATTAGTAGTGTTGATGAGTTTAAGTAATTAACTAAAGAAACCAAATCTTTTCATTGAGCAAAAGTAAACTTAATTGAGTTTTATTTAATTTAATTAAAAATAGGTAAAATTTTGCTGAAATTAAATATTATTGATTAAATGTATGCCAGCTTAAATCAGTTATCGCGAAATTATAATTGAGCATGGTTAAATTCAATTAAAGTTTAATTTAATTTAATTAAGAATAAGCAGAATTTTGGTTGAAATTTCTAATTACAAAGAAGTACACAGTTATCTTAAACTATTCCATTACTTCATATCGAATATGGCGAATAAAAATTAATTGGAATTCGATTCAAAATATTGTCATTCATTAAATTTTTTCATTTTCTGATTGCAACACTTTATGTTATTTCCTTCCCTTTTCCATTCTAATAATTTAAATTATTTGTAAGATTTATTCATTTTAAAAATTCTAAATGATCATGAATTGATATATGTTCAAAAGTTACAAGCCAATATTTGCATATTTAGTTATCAAATTCATAAATGAAGTTTCAATTTTTTTTTTAGTTAATCAAATTATTCAGAAATATGTGGCATATTTAGATATATGGCAAAATTTTGAATCGAATTTCAATTAATTTTTAAAAAAATCAAAAAGTTATGACATATAATAAAAAAATAGTTTTTCTTTTCTTTTAGATTTCAAAACTTTTCTGTTATGAATCATAAATCAAGTGAAATTCAATTTCTTTTCTGGATCCCATGGGATAAAATTCAATTTCATATTTTACAACCATTGCAAAGTTTTTTTAGGGAATAGAATATAAAAATTACGGAAAATGTAATCATTCCTTTGAATTACAATTATGGTAGAAGAAATGGAAAGGTTTAAGTACGTGTCATATAAAATAAATATTAATCTTGTTTTTTAGTTATAAATACAATATAAAAATACGAAAATATAGATATTAATTTTATTTTTTTAATTCCTTTCTCTATATTAGTTAGAATTAATCTTTTTTCTCTCTTTGAAATTTTATTTTGAATTAGCAACAGTACCTGTATTACTGACCATTTCAATAGCAACTTGGTCATTTTCATTCAATGATTGGTTGGATTTGATGAATCCGGTTAATTCACGGAACGGTTTTCCGGTCATGAAACCAACTTCAACATATTCTGATCCTTCATTGGTGTATGCTCGGACGCTAAACGAATTTTCCTTCATTATATTGCTATGAATTATTGATGATGCTAGAAGTTAAATTCAAATACATTTTTAAGACTAGATACTCTGACGGAAAGTTTTCGATTGAAAAATTACTTTAATGTAAAAGATTTGAATTGAAAAATTGGATACTGTAAAAATGAAAGCTTTAGATTGAATAATTAGTGCTTCGGTGAAAAAGAATTGAAAATTTTTATCTTGTAATGAAAAGGGATTCAAAAATTAAATACTATAATGATAAGAAGTTTTAGATGCTGTAGTGGAAAAAGATTGAAAAATTGAGTACTTTAATGTAAAAGTTCTGAATTTCAAGATTGTATGCTATAATAGAAAGGCTTTAGATGAAAAATTAAACATTGTCGTGAAAAATAATTAGAAAATTTGATACTAAAATGAAAAAAGATAGGTACTGTAATGAGAAATTATCAATTGAAAAAATGAAAATGAAAGGGGATCAAAAACAAAATGCTGTACTGGAAAAGGATTAAAAACTGGATACTGTAGTGGAAAGGAATTAAAAAATTAGATATCTTTACTTATCACAGTAAAAAAGGATTGGTAAATTCGATACTGTAGTGAAAAAGAGTTAGATAGCGTGAAAATTTTATCAATTGAATAATCAGATGCTGCACTGCAAGATGATTGAAAAATTAGTCGATTTTTTGAGTCATTTTCTTTTTTCGATTATGAATATTTCAAAAAAAGAAAAAAATACGAACGAAATATTAACGGGTGGGCGATCGAACATTGGTGCTTCGGCAAGTGAGATATCCAAGATTTCCTTGTATGGATGTTCAAATGAAACCGGAAATCGATCACCGGCTGATGTTGCCGTTTCCCAACGGCCAATTATCCATGATACTGGTTCAAGAATAGGTGGTAATGGAATTTTTAATGCTAAAAATGTTTGTTTTCTAGAATACCAAATTATAATAAGCAAATAATTTATTATTGAATCTGCATTAAATGCACCGTTATATTTGGAAAATATTTTTAAAAAAAATGCTAAATTTAAAAGGCACTTGGAAATATTGATGGAAAATTATCGACTACTTTGATTAATAATTGATATCTTTTGAAAAATATTTAAAATATATTTGAAAAATAAATGAACAAATAATGTTTAAATCGAAAATATCTAAGAATATTTGATGAAATTTCCAGTTGTATTTAATAAATAATTCAAAAATATGTAATTTATAAAAGTAATTTGAATATATTCATTAAAATTATTTTTAGTTCTAATATAAATGAAGTATTAAATTCAAATTTGTCCATTCTTTTTTCCAGAATCAATTTATTGAAGGTTAATATTTTTCGCAAATCATTATTTACAAACTCCGTTGGACTTTATTACAGAAGCGATTAACATTAAATAAAATACATAAAATGCTCAATATCTATACTTTAATTGATTAGATTCTCGTATTTCGTTTTTATTTATTGAATTTGTTCAAACATTCCATTGATTTAATTTGAAAATTGGGTCAAAATATAGGAAGCAGTAATTGATTTTCTAAACAAATTTTTTTTCGTATTTTCCAAGTTCTTTGCACCAAATTTCTAATTCATTTTAAAATTTGAAGTTACTGAAATTTGTAGAATAAATTAAGAATTTTACAAAAATGACAATATATTTTCTCGAAACAAAAAGTCGTAAAATTTAATTTGTAATTATTATTCAATGGAAAAAAGAAAGAAGGAATAAGAGAAATTAATTTGAGTGATAAGAGTTATAAATTTAATTTAATGATCTGATCTATTTCAAATATTGGTAAGAATAGTTTAATCTTAGTATGAATAATTTGAATTATAATGAAAAGACATATTTTCACAATAATATTTATAATAGTGAAAAATAAAAAGTGATAGATAATGATTTCTTTAATCGCAATTAATTAATTTTAAATAACAATTATAATAGTAATCATCAATTAACAATCATAGCTTCAAATAATGGTCCCAAATAATAAAGGATATTTATTATATTATGCTATAAATAATGATTAAATATTGATTAATGAAATATAATTTATTCATAATGAAACTAATTTAAATTATTTTGTTATATAATTAGATTTAATAAAATGATTATATTCATATTGAAATTAATTTAATTTATTTTGTAATATGATTAAATTTAGGTAAATGCCGTCAAAACGAATTCACTAAGTAATGATATCAAAGAGCAGAGATAGGAACAAAATAGCAATCAAATGAGTTTATTAAAGTTCTAATTAAAAATGATAAATATTAATGACAAATTTCTTGCATATAGCACCATTTAAATATGCATTTTATACCGTTCTTTTTTTTTCATATTAAAATGATATTTAATTTCAAAATCCAAGTAGGAATTTTTCGTTTAAATTTTTCATTTGAATTTGTTTTTTAATAAATTAAAAAAAAAATACGTGTGATTTTAGATATAAAATGTAGTGTAATTGAAATTAATGAAATAGAATATAAAAAAAATTGGTGAATTCTTTCTTTTTTTTTTTTAAATTTAAACTAACATCGACCATTGCTTTTACATATGCCACAACTTTCGGCGCAATTGTCTTCAAAAAATGGTGAAAAAGGTTTAGCCCATCGACATCGATCTTCTTCTTTCCAGTGTTTACATGACTTGTAGATATCCTGACAAGGTCCTAGAAAAACTTTAACTTTTGAATTTGGAATTACAAATTTCTACTAAAGTAAAAATCCAACTTGATTCCAATTATTATATTTGCTAATAATCGGTAATTAAGGATTTTTTTTAATACAATATATAAGAAATTTAAAAAAATGCGATTGTTTCATTTCTTATCTTTGCTTAGTTTTTAAAGTTTCTATATAAATGTATAATCAATTTTAGCTTATTTCTTCATATATCATATCTAAAATTTATTTTAGAAAGTTTCAAATTCTTTTTGAAATGGAATTAAAGTTTGTTTTAAGTTTCAAATGTGCAAAATTCTCAAATTTTTTTCAAATTTTAAATTCCACTTACGACGACACATTATACCCATTCGACCGATTGGACAGCGACATCGATTGCCGTTTAATTGTCGCATACATTTTCCTTCGAAACCGCAATCATTAGGTATTGATGGATCACAGAAATGTATTGCTGAAAATAAAAACCCAAATGAAAAACTTATGCCTAAAGTTTTCAAATGTAGTAATTTCAACAATAATAAGTCATAATAATTTACATTCAATTAATATTTCGAAATTTCTTCTGCTTAAAGATAAAAATCTTATTGAATTTAATCAAATTTTAACAATTTTCTAAATTTAATCTTAATTAGGAAAAAATTTCATATTGTAATTATTATATATTTTAGCAATTAATATTCTATTGCGTCAGAATAAATTTGGCATTTTAATAATCTATTAATTGAAAATTTTTTAAATTGTATGTAATAATAACAAAAATGTAAAACGAAAAAAAAAATTAATAAAAAAATTGAATGACTGCAATTTTGATGACTCATATTTTAATGCTATGAATAATTTATTAATTATAAAAATTGAAAATTCGAATGATTCAGAACATTAATAACAAGGTAAATTTTAAAAAATGGAAAAAAAAAGGTCAGTAATTTCTTTCATTAAATTAACACAATTTTGCTTTTCTAATAGTTTTTCCATTTTTTGTTGAAAAAAAAAAGCTTTTGTTTCATTCGTTTTTTAATTTGCTACTTCTCTTCAACATTTGTTTCTTTCCTTCACTTCTTTTTTTGTCAAACTTAAATTTATAATCACTATCATAATTTTTGGCAATTTAATTGAGCTGCAAAATGTTTTATTTTATTACTTTTATAAAAATAAATCGACTCGTAATTTAATAACTCATCTTACCTTCATTCGTTCGTTCTGTTGTTTGTGCTGATATTTGATAGAAACATTTGATTACAAATATAATGAGAAATTTTTGACCCATTAAATTATTAATCTGCAAAATTATCCCATCAATTTTTACATTGAAAGCAAGTCTAATTCAAATTTTAATCTTTTATAATGTAATTTCGATACTTAAATAGCAAAGAAAAAGAAAAAAGAAATGGAAAAAAAAAGTGAAACTTAAAAACATCATTAAAATAATAAAATAATGGATAACGCTATTTTGTTGCATTTATCAAAAATTTTTTGAGAAACAATCAAGTCACAGAAATTTGCATAAGTGAAAATTCTTCTCGAAATACATATTATCACATTATTACATATTACATATCACCTATGAATAATTTTTAACATACAAATTCTATGCAGTTAATAAATATTAAATGTCTAATACAAATTTAATCAATAGAATATTTAAATTGTCCATTTTTTCTTTTTCTTTTTCTTTTTTTTTTTTTTTTGTTCTGATAATTTGAAATTTTGAAGTAAAATTAATGAGAGTTAGAAATTATAGTACCATCAGAATGCATGCAAATTTGCTGAAAAATATAATTACGTATACATTAGCAAAGTGAAAAATATTAAATTTGAATATGAACGTTGAAAAAGCAATCCAATTTTAGCAATCTTTTTAAAGTTTCTCCAAAAATTAAAAATAAATTAAATTTGAGAGAAAAATATTATAATTAATTATATAACTTTCTCTATTTTCTTTTAGTAAACAAATAAACAATAATTGTTGAGTGATGTTTCTTACTAATTAATATTATAAATAGTATTTGTCTAATTGATTCCAATAATTAGTATTAATTAATTAGTTTCTTTTTTCTCTAAATGATATAACATATAAATTATATAATGTAAATAATCAGCTAAAATGGCTTAAATGCAATTTGAAAAAATTTTTTAAACAAAAGGACATCATCTGCTATCATTTCGGTCCGTCCCACTACGGCGGCCGTTCACACTTGAAAAGGAAAAAATTTGGCAATTAATAGCAACGAAATTAAAATGTCTGGTAAATATGACATGTTTATTTCTAAAAATTTAAAAACGAGTAATAAAAATAAATATTAAATTTTAATAATTCTTGTTAAATTTTTAATGAATTAAATCGATGCAAAATAAAATATGTTTTGTGATGGATATAAAATTTTTTTTTTTTCGAAAAAACTGCAATATCATATCAGATTTTCTCCGTTAATGTAATTAATTTTTGAATAATTAAAAAATTGAATATCGTAAGAAGAAAAGTTATTTAGCCCAAATTTGAGCATTAAAAAGTATTTGGTTGATTCGCTGTGCATTCTTATTAATAATATTTGAAAAAAGAATGAACTTTGAAAGATCGCTTAAGAGAGCATAGTAGTGAGGAAACAAATAATATTCTTATCACCATTAATTTATCATTAACAACTGATTTAATAATGATTATCATAAGTTGAAAATATTATCACCATTGATTAAATTAGAATTAGCATATATGATAACTCTTATTATGATTATCGTGAATAGCAAGTACTGATATGCATAATTAATGATTGATTATACTGAGTATTAAGTAATTAATGTGAACTCTAATTGTCATACTTGATGATTGATATTTTGTGAATAAATTGTAATCACAAAATTGTTCACTAGTGTAAAATGTAATTTGTTGCAATGAGTATTTTATTTTACTTAGTACTAGTATTTTAGTAATGATAGATTCATTCAGTATCGATAACTGTTTAAGAAAGATCAAAGTACATAATCCATTATATCATGAAAAACATAACATTGATAAGATTTAGATTATTATGATTATTTCTAGATTTATAAGACTATTTATTTTCTAAGATTGATAAGAATTAAATTACCATGATTATCTCAAGATTTGTAAGAAATAGATTTTGTAAGAGTTGGAGATTTATTACCATAACTATTCAAAAATTGATAAGACTTAAATTATCAATGATTATTCCAAGATTTATGAGATAGATTCTTTTAAGATTGGTGAGATCTAGATTCCAAGACTCAGGAAACTTGAATTATCATATTTAGATTGATAATTTTGGAATTATCATCATAATTTTTTTTGATTTTAACAAAATTTAATTGTATATAATAATGAAAAAAAAGTAATAAAAACAATCGACAATGAAAGGCATGCGACAAATCGGTTGACAATTGTTGGTATGCATTTAAAAAAAAAAAAAAAAAAAAAAAAACGAAATTTCGGGAAACGGAGAAAGATGGGATCGAGAGTGTCGGGGAGAAAAGAACAGGAAATAAGGAAAAGGGAAAAAGATGGCGGGGAAGAGAAGATGAGTTGTGAAAGTTTGAAATGGCTCATTTATTATTGTTCCGTGATGGTTGTTGGTGAGAGAAAGAATTATCAAAATGATGACGAACACTTCACTTTTTCGCTATCATTATACAGTAATCATCCAACTTAATTTCAAATTGACTTCATCACGAAATATTTTGAATTTTCAAATGTGTTTCATATTGTATCTATAATATTTTATCAATTTTTTCTTTCTTTCTTTTTTTTTTTTTTGTGAAAGATTCCACATTGCAGAAATTTCGGTGTCTACGTTAGTTTCAGTCATTTAGAAGATGACAAATATAATCAATGAAATCGGAAAAAATTTTTTAAATTATTAATTTTAATTTTTTTTATCCATGATTTTCTTACCGCTTAATTATTATTATTATTATTATCGTTATAAATACAATAAACATTTTGTTAAAAATTTCTTTTCATTTTCTATCGGTTCAATTTTATTATTTCTCATAAATTTTATGAAAATTTGGAATTGTAGAAAATTGTCTCGCATTCTTTTAATTTTCATAAAAGTTGTAAAGCAGTAAACTAAAATTGCTTGAGAAAAAATCAATTGAGATTGTGGAAAAAAACAACTTCTTCACACAATTAAATATCAAGCAAGTAGTTTTTATTTTCATTTAATAAATTATTAAGCAGTCACAGGAGAGTTTTCGTCAACTTAGCTTTTGCATTTATTAATATTTTTTTTTTTGTTGCCCAATGAAATTATCACAAAATTTGCCATAAGCATTTTGAATTCTTATTAATTTATTTTTCCAAGTTTCAATTCTGTTTTAAAAATTTTTTCCTTTTTTTACTTACCCATCATTTTCATTTTTATTAAGTGCGATTATAATTATGCAATTTTTGTTCAAAATAAAGAAACAATAAATATTTGAAAGTGACATATATCTAAAATTATTATTTGAAATCTTATTTTAGTACTGGAAAGATGACTTCTTACAATGGAATCCAAAAGATTATGATGGTGCTACCGAAATTTTCCTTTCCTCAAATGATATTTGGATTCCAGAATTTTCCCTTTATTACAGGTAAATTTTTGCTGCTATTTTAGATCTTAATTCAAGCATAGATTGAAATTGTTATAATTTCAATTAAATCTGTTAATTGGTTATTAATTACATAAATTTTCTAATGAGTCATGTATTTCCATACATTGACTTCATTTTTTTTTTTTTTTTTTTTTTGTTAAATTATGAATCATTTCTTCAATTAAATATTGATATTAATTAATATATGAAAATAAAAATAAATAATTATATTTATAAGCACTAATTTATATATGACCATAATTAATATCAATGTTTGAAATGCAAGTATATTTACACATTCTATACATATATTAGTATTTAATTATTATATTATACCGACATATTTATAGATATAGTTCTTATCATATGTTCGACAAA
Organism: Onchocerca lupi; assembly: GCA_028564675.1. NCBI lineage: Eukaryota > Metazoa > Nematoda > Chromadorea > Rhabditida > Onchocercidae > Onchocerca > Onchocerca lupi. The sequence goes on along the minus strand of JAOVVO010000190.1, from coordinate 7,483 downwards.
AAATGAAGACATATTTGTATATTATAATTGAAGACAGCAGAAAATTTGTAAATTTTAGTCATCACTTTAATCAAGCAGTAAAATTACTGAGCAATAATGATGTTCGTGTAAATTATACCGGAAATGTTCGCTATTATTTGCCTTATTCAACCGAATCATTATGCAAATTGGATGTTAAATTTTTCCCTTTCGATATGTTAGTTTCATTCGATTAGCAACAAAATAAAAAAAAATAAAAAAAATAAAGAATGTTTTGATTCGTTTTAAACTTAATTAATTTCAACTTTATGCTATATGTATAAAGATTTCATTTTGTTTCTTTCAAATATTCATTTAAAATACAAATAATGCAACAATGTGAGATAAAATTTAACTGTTTTGAATACATAGTTATTAAAAAATCATTTTAGAAAACACAGTCTCAATAATCAGCAGCTTAGTGTGCAAAGCTCTTATTCGTTTGTTAAAAATTGAATTAAAATCGATAAAATCTAATTTTGTATCACTAGATTGGATATGAGAGAAAATATGATGTTGTGTTTATTAATTATTAGTAAAATTTAAACTTCAACAATTCCAAATTTTATGAAAAACTTGAAATTTCTATCAGTTATCAAATTATTCGTTACTTTCTTCATCTTAGATTTAACATCCTTTTTTTTTTCGAACACATTTTGTAAAATTCATATTTTTTATTCCCTTTTTTCCAGTCAGCAATGTACACTGCTGTTTGGCTCCTGGGCTCATTCTAATGATTCGATCAAATATTCCTTGTATTCCAATGATCTTAGCTTGATCGATTTCTATGACAATCAAGAATGGCAGCTTGATTCGGTTGGTGTTAGTCTGAAATAATTGCAACATAATTTTTAAGTTTATGATTTTTTCACAAATTGTGATCGATTTTTCCAGTGACTAAATAAAATTAATCACTGTAAAAGTGACTAGTTTATTCGGATTTGTTGTCATAATATGAAGTGAACAGTTAAAGTGTGTGTCATTTAATCCAAAAATAAAAAGTGGATTGAAAATTGATTTGGAAATATATTTAACATATTTTTTCATTTTTAAATGTTAGTCAAAAAAAATTAATTTCCAATTACTCTTAGTGATATTTTGCCTTTTGATAAATTTTTTCTGGACTGCCATTAACAATTTGTAAATTCAAGAATTGTATTTGATAGAATAGATTTGTTAAAACAAATGATATACCTATTAGCATTTTATCAAATTTGTCATTTTTATTCTATTCATCATTCCAAATGATAGCAGTTCAGAAATATATTGACCTATTTTATGGCATTCTCAAAGTTTCTGTAGTTTTACCATATTCTCAATATTTCCATGGTTTTATTATATCCTCAAAACTTTTGTAGTTCTACCATATTTTCGAAACTTTTAAATATATCCTTATTCCTGCAATTCCGCCATATCCTCAAAATTTGCTAAAAATCTCAAAGTTTATTGTATCCCAAAGATACACCAATGTTTATCATATCTCAAAGATATCCCAACGAATTATATTGCTGAATTTTCAAAAATTTATCATATTTTAATCTAAGATTTCTTTTATTTAATCTACATAAATTGAAGAACCAATTTTCAATTTCTAAGGGTCATAGCCATATTGTATCTGACAGTTTCCTCTATGATTACTTGGATCCACCATTATTTTGGGAAATGATTATTATGGATCTTGTATTAATTCGACAAAGCTTCTACTATGGTATAATTTATTTCATTAACATTAGTCTATTAAAATTCAAATTAAAAAAAAATCAGTTCTTTACAAAAAAATTGTCATTTTTCTTAACTAAAAATTTTAATTTTTTCCAACTAATTTATTTTTGTTTTCAGTTTTTAACTTAGTTATACCAAGTACAATTATTACTTTAGTAGCTGTTATCGGATTTCACACACCAAGTACAAGCGGTAGAATGAGGTAACGTGTTGCTTAATTTCGATCGAATTCAATCAATGTGTAAAAAAGTAAAATTATGCATTAAAAAAATTTATAAATTAAATTATATGATATAAGTTACTGGAGAAGAAAAATTGATTAATTGGTTCTAAAGGAAGGGAGAAAGAAAAAAGCTAAAATTAATTTTAATAATAATATTTTCATTCAAATTTTAAGAGATGCAAAATTTCGACTTGGTATAATGACATTAATGAGTATGAGTGTCATCTTACTTGCCATTGTTGAAGATATGCCAAAATTTAGCATGTCAAGTTCGCGAAAAGGACGTGGTTCATTTTCCGGTATTCCATTAATTGGTTAGTATTTATTTTGAATTATTATTATGGTAAGAAAAAAAAACTTTTCAATCTTTTTATTTCAATGATTTTATAAAGTCTAAAATAGACAGGTATTTACTTAATAAATGATATTCATTTTTAAACATATCAAATTTTCAAATGTGAATTCATTTTTAATGAGGAAAGTTTTCAATCTATATAAATAAAAATGTAAATGTTCCCTGTTACTACCACATAACTTGACAAGTTCTTCATCATTGCTTTGAAATTTTGAAACAACGTTGCATTAGAATAGGCGCATGGTTTTATATACCCACTTTTTTTTACGTACCACACCTATTACAGGTAAAAATAAGTGAACGAACTGAATTTTTGACCCCGCCTTCATTAGCGAACCAATTTATTCACCACGCATACCCTTATAGACTAGCTGGACTGACCAGTGATAAAGAAATTTCTTCTGATATTTTTATGAGAATTTACGAGGAGAAAAAAAAATTCGCATATATCCGAAGCGATTCTGACGTGCAAATCGATCGCCTGACTTTGGTATAGGGGCGAAAGACTAATCGAACTATCTAGTAGCTGGTTCCCTCTGAAGATTCCCTCAGAATAGATGGAGTACGTAATGAAGCTGCTATATTCGGTAAATTGAATGATTAGAGGAATTGTGGGACGAAACGTGTTCAAACTATTCTCAATTGCATGAATTTTTACGAGTACTTTTTTTTTCTTTTTTTTACAAAGTAACAACGAGAAATTAACCAAAATTGTTGGGAAATGAAGAGGAGGATTTGGCGATAAAATTAATTGAATTTCATTAATTTTTTTTTTTTTTTGGTCCAATTTTGCAACAAATTTCACACTGAGAGATAAAAAAACAAAATTTAAGAAATCACTTTCTTTCTTATTCTTTTTCTTTCTGCTTCCGAAATTAAAAATTGTTTAATGCTAATTTTACATAAGTTTTATATAAGTTTTTTAATTTTTGAATAAATGATTGCTATCTTAAGCAATTCCGGATCTGGAATTATTTCTTTTTAAACGAATTTTATTCCAGAAAGAAAAAGAAGGAAAATTGCATTTATTTCATTTATACCTTCCTATTAATGATAAATTTTCTTTTCTCGAATATTTTAAATAATTACGTATAAATTTGGAATTAAATTTTATAGGTTTATTTTATTTTATCTTACTGGCAATAATTGGCTCATCAACAGTTACCACATCAATGTTTGTTTTTTTGGAAAAAGATTTAAGACGTAAAAATCACATACCATGGTATTTACATTGGCTTTCATTCGACATAAATACAGGATTTTTACCGTAATCGTTTTTTGAATTTAAATAAGCAAGTCAAATATTATTTAAATATATTTAATCAACGATCAATTTAATTCAATCAAACAATCTATGCTAATGTATTCATTTACATAAATATATTGATATCGCTTTACTATTAGAAATCAAATCAGATACAGTTTTATGGATGGAATTAATTTCAGTATGATTAAATATTCATTACCTCAAAGTAATATTTATTTTAGTTCTATTCCCTCGAATGATTTCAATAAACGGCTAATCGCACATGTAAGTTAATTGACTTAATCATTTTTCAATATATATAAATAATTTCCTTCGAAGGTTAGTGCAAATTGAAATCTTGTATAAACTTACAAATTTTCTTTCCCAATAATTTAATAAATTAATATTTTTATCTCATATTTCTGGTTTGAAAAATTTTTAATTGGATTATACATACATATATATCTTTAGATAATATATATACATATACATATATATATATATATATATATTAGATAAATTTTTCAGTGTAATAATGATAATCTTTATTTTAGATATAATATTAATTCCAGTATTTGCTTTTCCTCAACAACTGCATTTATTTTAATTAATATAAGATGCCTAATTAGAATTATAGAATGATTCAGCAAGGCTTTCTCCACCACCTATACTCAGGAGACGATTTGCCATTACATCTAATTTGATGACAGATTATGATGACATTGAACAAGAATGCAATCAATCATGGGAATATTTAATCGATACGATAAGAAATATCGAAGCATGCGTTATTGCAATACGGTTTGTTCATAATGTTTATTAATTTCTGTTTGAAATTAATTTAATTTTCATTTAAAAACAATGATGATAAATCGCAATAAAAAGGAAAAAAGAATTGAAAGTATTAGGGACATTCTAAATTTTATAAATTAGTAAATTTATTTCGTCATTTAAACTATACGTCCATTTTTTTTCCTTTTTTTCTTGTTGGATATTGCTTCCGAATTAATGAATGAGGGAAAAACTTTTCAGTCAGTGAAACCATAAAATATATTATAACGAAGCGATATATGAAGAAATATATCATTTCCTATTAAAATGCTTATTCAAACTAAATTATCATCAAAAGCAATATGATATACTTGCTACAATTTATAGCTATCATTTCTAGATATCCGAGTAATTTAAACATTTCAAAGAAATCATTCCATAATATTTTTCAGCCATGCATTTCGAGACTTTTTTGGAATTTTTGGAAATACTAAAGATTTGAAGATGCTAAAAGACTTGATTAAATTCACCTAGATACTTAATAATGGAATTATATCTGCAAAATTCCAGTTCGGAAATGATGAATCTTATGCCACAAGACAATTTGCGAAGCAGATGGCAACGAGTGATTCGACGTTTGGAAATTATTTCATTATCATTTTATGTTTTATTGGTTGCTGTGACCGTATTTCTTTTCTTTTATCACGATTGGTATTGCGCTATTGGACATAGCCCATGCGGCCAAGCTAACCTCAAGTGCCCATGGATGAAAACTACCCCAATACATCAGACATGTTTTTGAGCTTTTTGAACTCTATAATTTGATGCAAATTTGAATTTTGGTAATTTTTACTTCAAGATTTTCACTTTCATCCCGGAAGTAGAATAGTTCCGGAAGCTAATTTATTCCTTTGCAGGAACATACCTGATGTTTAGCACCATCCAAGGCTAAAACTTAATAAAAACAAATGGAATTGATTTTCAATAATCTCGTCAAATAATGTATTAGAAATGTCTGATAAAAAAATCTCTTCCACTCTACTAAATTCATTCATTCTATGCAGCGCAAAACATTCTTATTGTATATGAGTCATGCATAAACATCTACAATTGATAATTGCCCAAATTCCCGTGTCTCAATGATAATATGCAGTATTTTAACTCATTTATAAACTAAGCAGAATCAGTTCTAAGATGTGAACTACAACTAATTCAAAAAATTTGTTTATCCAAGATTTACACAAAAAATCACACAACAATCAAAATTAATATGCCATACCGAAACGAAATTAACAGAAGATATCGTAATCAGAATCATATCTATCATTTCAGCTCTTTTACTTGAAGACCTGGCGGCAATGACTGCTTCAATTTTTCAGCCTTTTCTTTATCCTGAAAAGTATATTTTTTGCAATGATTCGGAAATTACATTTTCATGTGAATTGAAAAATTAAGTTCTTGAGATTAAAAAACATTATTCCAAGCAAAACATTTTAAACTTTTCCCAAATATATCACATCCTTCTGAACATCGTAACAAAACGAAATATTATATTAAAATGGCCGAATAAGAAGCATTCTGAAGGAACTTTCCCATTCAGAAAAAGAACGATAGCACCGAAAAAAAATGACAAGTGCTGTCTGCTTTTATGGATTTTAAGCCGATTTGTACCACTTGGAAATCTTGCTTTCATCCTTTTAACTCCTAATCCGATATGATCAATCAATATTAGCAAAGTCAAATCCTTCACTGTCGAGAATTCACTAATAGATATGAAACTCAACAGAAGAACGATAACTATTACGAGTAGAATATTTAGAAATCAAATTATCATTAAACAAAGATGGGTCCAATAATCAAGAATTAATGATTGGAATAATTAACCTCATTTTACGTGATGCAAGTAAAGGGACTAAATGAAATCAATGTGAAGTAAGCAGAATTTCATGTCATTTCGTATGAAGTAAGAAAAAGAAAAAACTAAAGATCTAAAAAGATCGTTATAGTTAGACTATTTGCTTACCTGAATAACGAGAGTATAGAGATATTTGCTGCATCGCACCTTGAATTTCACATTATCCGGATTCTTCTTAATTTTGACCGATTTCGCATCCTTCCTCCGAGCAGTCATCAGGAATTCCTTGATTTCGGTTATTTGTCGGGGCATTTCTGCAAATCCTGAAAGGAAAAAAAAAACACATAAATAAATATCATTGTCAATTCAATGACAATGAAACGAGTTCCCGAATTACAGATGAATCATTGAACTCAGAATGGATTATAATTGTATAATTACTGATATTGTCCAACCTTAACCATAACAGTAATGCAATTCTTGCTCAATCCCAAACTTTGATTCAATCTTTCTGACAGTTAAAAGAGTAATGGGGAGTTTACAGTATATTACACTTCTCCTGATCCGGAATAAACCCCTCACTCCCCGGACTTTGCCACCCCATCGACTTCTTCTTAATCCGTTTGCAAATTTCATCTAACTCACACCCGCACACCACCTCTCCCTTCAAGCAAAATCCTTAGCCCAAAAAGAGCAATTTTTGACATCGTATAGATGATGTCGTATGCCTGAAGTTTAAGCGTAAGTCGCCCTGGGGATGAATTTTCGGGCGTACGTTAGGGTTTTGAATTATTACATTATTTCCGAAACTGTGGTTGGTAGTGGATTTATTTTCTAGAGATTCTCGGAGTACCAGAGGGATTTATGCAAGTGTCGTCAGGATTTGTGAAAACTTGGTGAAGGCATTTTCAAGAATTTGTTAGCTAACTGTCGAGATGGGATTTCATTTTTATAAAATTTCTCGTCACGAAGTTCGATTTTGGACTGAAGAACTGTAACTATTATGAACCCATTCCGATTTATTAACCAGCCATTAAGTTTTGGAATAATTTGACTATACTGTTTGAAGATATGTTGCTTTTATATGTTATAGTATTATTTTGACACATTCTTTAATAGGAAAGTTTGAGTAAATAAGTATGAAGAAGTAGGATTACAAAATGGGAATAGAAATTGAAATAATTGTTCATTTTGTAGTAAATCTTTTGCTGAAAACTTCTTATATGACATAGCAACAGAATACTTATGTTGCTTAATGTAATATATGTTGGATGTTAAAATAATTTTATATAT
>JAOVVO010000189.1:0-120806 GCA_028564675.1 Onchocerca lupi | reverse complement strand
CACACACACACACACACGGACACATACATACGCGTAGAAATATCTACTAATCTTAAAAATGATGCAGAAAGGAAGAAATTATTATCCTGCGGCAGATGTTCAATGGTAGCGTTTGCGATAGTCCGTCAAATGGCACATTCTAAGAATTTGCCATTTGAAAGATTGTCGCAAATGAAACAGGACAATACTTCACTCTTGAACTTTGAATGACAGAACGGGGCAGACAGATAAGGCCTGATTACTGATTGAATAGCTGAAAAATTGATGGGTTACTTTGAGCTGAACTTTGATTTTCCTCCTCCTGATAGGGCGAATTGTGAAATTGTTGCGAATTAAATATGAATGAAATTTTAATTATAAAATTCACTTCAGCTAAAAAAATTTAAGTATTTCTCACTTCTGAAATTCCTAGAATTGAACCAAGAAGTATGAGTCAACAAAGCTAAGTATATATCTCGATGATTTAAGGCTGCTTGGCCAAGTAATTTACACAGAATGTTATATTTTGAGTGGTCAGTACTAAACAGACATTAGTACTTTTCCTTTTTAAGTAAATAAGCTAAAATAACTTTTGCAGTGAAATGGAATAGTTTTATATTTTGCAATTATTTTTTTAATCACTTCCATAACTCATACTTTCTCCCAAAATTAACGGTGGACCAGATGTCTGAAATGAGTAGTGAGAATGATTCATGCGGAAACAATGGCCAATAATGACAAAACTTATTAAAAATTTGAAAACAAAAATTGCTGGAATTGAACTTTGAACTGGAAAATTTCCTCATTCCTTGATCTGTCCTATAATATACGATTCAGCAATTTCACATCATTATCATCCAATTCTATCTTAGTTGTCTCAACTTGTCATTAAACTCTCATTATTTAACTTAAGCTATTCTTCTTGAAAATCTCAGAAAAAAGCGAAATTTTCAGAAGATTTGCTGCCATCCATTTCTCCCACAAAATTATCAATTATCAGACGAAATAAGCGATTATCATCGCAAAAATTTCGTCATCGAATTATGAATTTCTTAGTACGACATCTTAACGACTGTTTATGAATAATAATATATATTGGTTTCAATATAAGCATCGACTTCGTCTCGATCATCTACCTCGCAGAAGCAGCTTGAAATTGCCTAGAAATAAGCAACGAAATATTGATGTTGCAATCGCAACAAAAAAAAAAAAATTGCCATATTGGTATCTTTATCCATTGAATTTCTATTCAAAACTATTTCAAAATGAAATTTCATATTAAAATCACAAAATTAATTCATTTTCGATTCAAGTAATTCTACTTGGAGCATTTATTCTAGTCAGTGTAAAAATTCTAAACATAACAGGAGGTGTTGTGAAGATAAAACAGAACAGAAGATCACAAACTTCTTTTTTAGTTACTAAAGAATGCAACAAGTTTTTTTGCTATGAAATTTCATTCAACTTTTCGAAATTGTGCGGAAGAAAAGATGGAGGAAGAGAGAAAATCTCGTCGATGAATTACCCTTCATCGTTGCTTATTGTAGTAGCAGTGGGTAACAGAGATTATTCTCCAAATAATGCCCGCTAGCAAAACTCTTCTCTCTCATTAACAAGTTCCTCTTGCAATCTTCGAAATTCTATATCATTTCTCTCTTTTTCCGAAATCCCATAACAAAGAGATGAGAAAAGAGGACAGAAATTAATTTTGTGAAATTTCACATTTCAATTTGTTAGAATTCGCGAAAAAAAAAAAAAAAAGGTGCATCATCGTGTTTTTGTTGATGATGAGTACTTCTATCAGCAAAATAGTTTTTACTTGTCAGAATTACAACTTTTTTTATGACTTTAAATAGATTTTAAAATTTAAGAAAAATTATTTTTAATTTTTCTTTCTTGAAATTTCTACAACCTTCTCTCTTCCGTTCCACCCATATGCTTCCCATCTGAAGAGAAATTCCAGTCGATTAAGTTACTGGTTTGAATCACTGAATGTACTGTACAACCTCTCATCACATGAAACAATAGCTATCGATATGATCACTTTACTGTCAAAGTTAATAAAATAAGAACGATGAAAAAAATTGCTGACTTTGGCTTTTGCAATTTAAAGAAATAAAACAACAGGTAGAATAGCGATACAAAATGAAGTAAGAGCCAGAAAGACTAGGAAGTCAAAGGAGAAATTCATTTTCTTCAGGAGTTATGTCAAAGTTCCAAATTGATTTTTTGTTGATATATGAATCAAAAGTCAATTTCTCTGGAGAATGGTTTTTTTTTTTTTTGGATCATCTTGATTTGATAAATTCTGTTCAGCAAGAAAAACTTAAGTTAAAAAACATAAATGATGATTTCCTGATTAAGATGATCAAGAAATTTTTGCGACAATAAAATAATCCACTGTGAACAGTATTTCGAATTTTCAAAAGCAACATGAATGCTTGCTGAATGCTTCCTTTTTATCTCTTTCGTCGAATGCCTCTTACCTCTTTGCAAAAATGAATGCATTCTTTATCAATAAAAATGACTTTTCGAAAGGCTCTGACGACTTAAAAATTGAAAATATCAAAAATACCAATAAATATAATTGCTATTTCACTTTCCATTCATATTCGAACTATTCGAAGCGATTTTTATTATACAACACTTCATTACTACTTTTTTTTGAATCAATCAACTTCAAAAAATATAGGTTCAGGCAACATTCCAGCGAATTCACAATGAAACGGAAGTATTTTGTAATAAATAACTTGCAGAAGAAATTGTTAAAAACAATGTCATACATTTCAGTCGATAGTTATAAAATGGAAGAAAATAAACATTAATTGTTGAATATTTTCACTCTGCACTATTACAGCTTATAAATGATTCAAAGCAATTCAACGGGTGCAAATAATTACAACCTTTCAGTTTTTCTTGTCTCAACCTGACAGAAGAAAAAATCATGAACTAACTTCGAATATTACTCCTTCTCTACGTTGCACACGTAGAGGAGTAATATTCGAAATCAATGAAAAGAAAAATGCATCGAATCATACAAATTGCCAGGAAATGAACGATGAATTAATCAATCCATGATCAATTTGTTTTAAAATCTTTACATGCAATTCTTTTCAATCTTCAATTCCAAAAATTTTGATATGCTTTTTTTTTCCAAAAAAAAAAAAAAAAGAAAAAAAAGCCGATAAACGAGTAGCTGTTGTTACTGAAAAAATGAAAATTTCAATGTTGTTCATTAATTTAATCTGCTTACAAGAGCTTGGAATATCTCGGAATATAACTGATACAATCTGATGGAAGAAATTCCCATCGTTTTTAATTCATGAAATTTATATATGTATATATGAGTCCGTGCAAAGCATGAGATAGGTGAGTATTCTTACTGACATAATGAAGATTAGGATGAGAAATAATTCAGATAATACACACATTATTTAATTAACTGCTTATTTTCAACTGACCTCCTATCCGATTAGTATTTCATCTTGTTTATTTTCGATTCCATCAATGTCTCTTTCAATGCGTTTAAATCATCGAATTCTCTTAATGTTGACAAAATTTTCCATTAGTTGTTTTATTCATTCTGTTAAATGTACTCAATAACACAACTAAAACCTAAATAATAACAAATATTATTCTTCACTAATGTTCATAATTCGATCATTTATTGCATATTTATTACTCGAAGAATTTGTAATACAACCGCTTGTTCCAATTTCTCCTCCATATGTTTCATTATGTTACTACTAGCTGGCATTCTTATGAATTAAAAATTCAGAATTTGGATGAAACTTCAATTGATTCCATCCAAAGATAACACTGGAAGCATTTTTTCCATTAATTTAATCATCGAATTCTCTTAATATTGGTAAAGTTTCTATTGCGATCTATTAATCAGATCAGAAATCGACCCAATGGACTTTTCTTTCCATAGTTGACTGCATTGAATGATTGTTATATATTATATAACAAATGGACCACTTCATTTCTTTGAACTTTAACTCTTCCAAAAACTTCTTTCTACAGATGTACAATGAAATTAATTCATTCCTTAAACTCATTAAATAGTCTTTGAATTGCATGTGATGCATCACTGATAATTCGGCTCTAGGAAAATTTCAGATAGAATTTGTATATTTTCTATATTGATTTTCCTTAGTCTTTAAACAACTACTATATTTAATATATTAACTTAATTAAAAATTTGCTTCAAAAGCCTTTAAAGAGGCTTTTGAACACATCTCAGAATTAGTAGACTATAAAGGAAAGCTTTTCACTAAAAAATTTTATTAAAATTGTTGAAAAAATTGTATTAAGACACGCTATCAGAAAAAATCTCTTGATGAAATAATAGTTATCCTATGATTTTCAGAAAGACGAACCTCAACGATACGAAACATTCATTTATCAAAATTTTAAATCTTAATTAGTCTAGCTAAGTACTATTCAGTCTTTTCGTTTTTTTCATAAAAAAATTTGCAAATTGGTTTTTAGAGCCCTTGAATGGACATGTTTGTTGTGTTCCGAGCTTATTATTACACAGCTTGTAGCCTAGCCCAAGAAGCATACAGAAACTAACATATTATTCATTAAGGAAGGAAGGCTAAGGCCAATTCAGTAATAAAATGATTTCTCGAATGTGTCACTTTGTCGCCTAACCCCCTCTTTCCACACAAACAGCGCATAATTTCGGTTGTAAACAAATTTACTACCTAGAAATTTGATTTTGGAAGCAATTTCACTTCATTTCAATACATCGTACTAAAAACGATTTTATCCCTTTTTTCCATTCAAAATTTTGCTTACACACTGGAGCTTAGATTTGTACGAAATGAAATTATGTGGATAGAGACAATAAGGAATTGATTTTTGACAAGATGATATCAATCAATCAATTTGCGCATTCATTTCAAATATGCTCAAATCATTTGTTATCAGTATGAATTAACGATAACAAGGCATCAATAGCAGACAAACTATAACATTCATGTATTATCGCGTAAAAAGTGACCGCCCCTACATAGGAAGCTGACCTCATCCTTGAGATTAACATATGTTTTATAAGATTTTTATGAGCATTTCTGTCTATTTAATCGTTTTTCTCCTATTGTAAACCAATCGTTGGCAATTGTTATCCAATGAAGAAGCCTTCGTTAAACAATTCTTCTTTCTTCTTCACCAGTAAGTGTGGTTTTCGAGGTCATCTACTGTTGAACCTTGTAATTACAAGTCAGTACTAAATTACATATTTTAAGTCACATTTTTCAAAATAAATTCTATTTTCCTACATTTTCTTATTCTATTGTTCCCATCCGTCATAGTTGAAATTTTTTCTTCTACTATTTGCTATAACAATGCAACCAACTTGAATAACGTTGTTTTCGAGACTTTCAATTCTCAAATTAATATCAGATTCCCAAGTCTTAATGAGTGGGATTGGAAATATCAAAATAATAGCACCATTTGCTACAATTTATGATATATATTTTGAATCTATTCATGACTGGATTACAGAATATGCGAGAGAAGTAAATTACTTTGGTATTTTAAAATGCTTTTACTACATTCTCCAAATTTAATTCATCATTATTTCTGACAGAAATTAGAAAATTCTTTTAGATCGATAAATGATGGAAATTTCTTTTTTTTTTTGCATTTCATTTTTTCTGCTTCGTTAGTAATTATTCAAAAGCGCGGAAAAGAGGGACAATTTTATTGCTTAAAAAATGTATGCAAAAAGGGAAAGAAATTCCCATTTTATTTCACTTGATTTTTCATTAAAAATGGGAAAGAATTTTAATAATATTTCTTTTTTCAAAGTTATGTTTGATAAAATACCGAAATTTCAAAAGATTTCAGATTTTATTTAAGAAAAAAATAAAACAATAATTTTGAAATTAGCTTATTTTTCAGAAAATCTGCTCAATATCTCTCTTTTCATTATGGAAATTGATATTAAAGGCAAACGAAAACAAAATTCTCAGGATATTGTTTTTATGCTTTTATGCTTGTTTACCAAAAAAAATTTGTTTGCTATTCCACCAAAACAAAAAATAAAAATTGTTTACTACTGCTCCAATGATCAAAGCTTTGATATGAAATCATGCGCAGACCATTTATTTACTTCTAATCTATTTGATGTTACCATTATGCACTTTATTTCTTTTAAAATTTTGCTAAAAAATTAACACAAATTTTAAACTATTTCCCCTACAAAAGTTTTGTTGTCAATTTTTTAGCAAAACCATTAAATTATCATTTTTATGAAGACTGTATTATGCCATATGGATACAAAATAATGGTCGGTATCTAGTAATTCGTATCTTTAAATTGTTTTCATATCAGGTTTTAAATTTAAACTTCAAAATATCAATCGCACATAAATTTGTAAATCAATACTAATTTAATCAAAAGATCGGCAGTTTAATCTTAATATCTAAACTTACGAAGTTTAAGTTGAATCAAGTACATCTACAAATGAATTATCAAAATATTATGATGCGTTATTGCAATTTATAATCGAATATTTGTGGAATTTTATAAATTGTGTAATTATTTTCATAATACTAACAATTGAAATGTTAAATAAATGATTAATTGGCTGATGAAGAAGAATTCATATGTCTATCATTGACAGAAGAGGAAGAAAACTATTTCGTATATATAAATATATGCAGGTGTTATGCTTGTTGATTTTAAATTGCTAGTTTAAAATTTTTTAAATTCATATTAATTCTTCTTTACTGTACATATGCATTCATCTGATCTATATTCGAAATTTAAAAACTAGAATAAATTATATTTTAAAGTTTTATGGATCTTTATATCAAACAGCAAAAAATTCTAGAGTTCTTTCTGACGGTGAAAAAGAGCGGACGAATATGTTAATGTGTTCTTGCTTTTATAAAACAAATCCACTTTATCAATTATCAAAAGTGCTAAATAATAATTGAATTAGTATTGCTAATTGACTAATGTGTCAATAAGTCGATCTGTTACCACAACAATCGTTTCTCGACTAAAATGAAGCCACAAGTGGACGACAGGTGTTAATCTCCCATTTCCTGCAAAAGAGGTGATAATGATATTATCTCCCTCACTAATCCATCCTGAATTTCAATTATTCTTTCTATTCACTTTTCATCTTCGTTTATATCCATGCCAATACTTCATTCGAACATTCCACCATTTTCAAACTATTCGCTTTTCAAACACTTTCATTCTTATGATCAATTTTTTTTTAATCCTCTGATTAAAACTTTCTCATTTTTCAGATTCCAAACTTTGTCAATTATTTTATGGATGTAAAAATTTGAATTGACAAACTCTGATATCTATCCGATTCTTTTTTAAATAAATTATTTCGTTTCCTCATATCTTCCCTTCCTGTTCACATTTGTTTACTTTTCAGGGTTGACATAGATCACTTGCACTCTTTATTTATTTTCTGAATTATCAAGTTACCGGCACGTTTAACAGCATTTATTATCAGGAAAATCAACCTAACAACGTAAAAAATCTTTAGGAAAAAGTCGAAGATCAAAGATAAGTAAATAAAATCTCTTTCCTTTACATTTTTCATCTCGCCATTTATTTTCCGTATTTTTTGTCGCCATTTATTTTCCGTATTTGTTAATTATGTGATTTATATAAGCCAAGCAAAAGGAAAAATCTCTCCAAAAACTGTAAAATGTAGTCATCACACATAAATCAATATACTTTTTACGAAAAACATTTTTTCCAATTGAAAATGCTATCAGTTAAAACTTATTTCTTAGGAAAACTACCAACTGACGGTATAAAATAGACTTATTTTCTCGACAGCAACAACTACAGCTTTTTTTTTTTTTTTTGGAAATTTAAAGCTTTCAATAAATTTGAAAAAATCCAACTGACAGTGAGAGAAGTTTTAGTTTTAATCTATGGTTGTATGTTTTTGAACAATCAAAAAGATTTCAAATAAGTCTTATAATAATTTTTAAATCTTTCAGAACAAATCATTTCATCTTTTCGGATTATTCTTTATTTCATAAAATGGGTAAATCAAAGATTTCATCGAATTTCTTTATAAACAATTAGTCAGCTATTTTTCTGCAACTTATTAATAAACTTTATTTATTTTAATCTTTTAATCTTGCCTTATTTAACTCTAAATGCGTGATAAAGATTATAATATTCATTTTATTATAATATTCAGTTTCAATTAATATCTTGACATCAATCAGTCAGTGAAATATTTTGGAAATACTGAGGTTTCAAATAATATGAATTCTAAAACACCATTCAATTGAATGAACAACGAAAGGAAATGATTTTCTGATTTCAATGGAACTGTGTGAACTCGATTTATGCAAATTAATTTTGCATAAATCCGAATTGTCAAATATTTTACACCCCTCGCAGTACTTCCTGCCACATAACGACGATGACGATATTGTTTGCTATGAAAATTGTATGTGTTTGGATGAACTCGATGACCATGTCCATCCGACCCATATTTGTCCATCTATTTGTTTGTTCAGAATAAAAAGTGCATTATTTCTGGACATTCTACTCATTGACTTCAGTAAACAAACTTCATATTTTCTCCGATATCGCTAATTAAGCTATCAATTACTTCGTTGTTAATTGAGTCTAAACAAAATAAATCTCATTGATCAAATTGAGGTATTAATTGAATGTAACAAATTACTGTGTATTATATATTGAAATTTATTTATTTCACCTGGTAAATTACTCTTTCCAATAGCTCAGTAATATCTATTCATTGAACATTTTATGAATAAAAGAAAAATAAGTTTGCTGGGAATATAAACATAACGTATATGTAGACTATTTTAATTTGCATAATTTTTCAATTACAATATCAGTAATGAATTTATGCTTAATTAAAACTTGATACAAGTTTGATATCATAGCGATAGTAATATAAAGGTTAGAGGTTACTGCTTATTATCATAAATAAAAGCCATTATTTGTCAGATTCAGTTGCAGTGAACAATTTAGACTGTATTCATCTACTGTATTCTCTGTGGTATTCCTAAATGATTTCCCTGTTCCGAGGGTACAACTGAGGATAATATTTGTGTTTTGTAAAAAATTTCAAGGTTGCAAAAACTGCGTGACATGCAGTTTCTCTTCTTGTTGCAGGCAAACAAGAATGCACTTACCGTTCCCAGCCCTATTTCTTTATGCATAATTCTTATCACGCCTCATTGGAATTTAGGTCATCGTATAGTTGATCGGCTGTTATGCTCATAACTTGTTCACTCATCTATCTTTTTTTCCTCGTAACATTTATCTCCGGAGATTCTCTGATGCAAGCACATTGTGATTCAGGATGAGATGTACTAATTGGAACACAGAAGAAAAAATGATTTTTCATTTTATTAGAATTTCAAAAATTTAGTGAAGACGGATTACGAAAAGTTGTCAGACATGACTTAGAAACTCTCAAGTTAAGTCTTAATGAAATTTCAACAAACAAAGTCGAAGACTTTTGGATTTGTAACTTTTTTCTAACACTAATCTTGACAAATTTAATCCATAATCAAAATTTGCAATATTTTGGTAGTAATAGTAAATGCTTATGAGTATCGCTACAGCAGTCAAAAATTGTTTAATAATTTAAGCAACTATCTTGAGAAGATTCTGGTATAAATTATCAGTACGATGTTGTTATTTCACTTCATCCCTCTTCTCTCATGTATTTCAAAAAATAAATTATTCCACTTTAATCATCTTTTCCCTCGATTCTTTTCTGATTTATGGTATATATATTTAAATTGTTGTTCTGTATTTTGTTCAATTATTAACAAGCACAATTATTAATACATCTACCGTAATCCATTGAATATTAAGGTCAGAGAAGATATAACAGATTCTGTAACATTCTTGATTGCTATGATGGATTTATAATCAGACTGTGAAATTAAATCCATCAAACAATTATGCATCAGAAGCCTTATTGCCTTTCTTTGATGTGGAGTGGACGACAGTAGCGTATGTTTTTGGAAAAGTCAAACAAATGCTCCCATCGAACTATTTTATGATTTATGAGGCTTTTTCTGTTGCAAATCAACTCTTTTCACTTTTGATTTTTCATCTAATCGTTCATCCATGTAAAGTTTTGCATTGTTCAACATGATTGTTCCTATTCAGATTCACCCAAAAGATATCCTATTTTGAACTAGCCATTCCAAAGTTTTTGTTAATTTCGAGAATTAGTGAACAGAGAATCAACATCCTGCCAAATTTAGTTTCCTTCAGTCTTGGAATCAATAATTGTATTGTGTTGGCTATGAGTCTACAAAGCTTCAAACTTCATTTGCGTTTTATGTCTTTCTTTTTTTTTTTTTTTTTTTTTTTATATATGGAATGGAAGGCATGAGATGTGCTACGGTTAAATTGTGATGAGATAAGTCCAAGCACTTCACATATGAGGAAGAATTTTTCAAATTTAATTAGCTTTTTCGCAAGAAATATTCCAAATGTTATATATCCTGTGATGAAGTTATGTAAAACGATAGAAAGATGGTTATTGTTTCGAATAATTATTAAATTGATCAGAAAGTACCATTCTCGCCTGGATTTCCATATCATCAAACAAATCAAAAGTTTATATATGTTCTGTACTTTTCCTCTGCTTCTCTTAACGATAAAATGTGTTTGTGGCATGAATAGTGATTCTATTGCTCCTTATCAGTTGCAAAAATAGGCATTTTTTAGTTATAGTTAGTCATTCCTTTTAATAATAATACCATCCATGAATAGATATTTTAAAATTTGTATTCAAATTTCAGATCCTTAATACCAGTACTACTATAATCATCATCAACTTATTATTATTATCATTATTTCCAACATATACATCCCAATAAATATGCCACCGACTGGTACTTTCTGCTGAATTTCTTCTCCAGTTTACAACTTATTTTTCAAAGAAGCGAGAGCAGCAAATAGACAAATGAGAAGCGGAGAAAGAAGATACGGATCTGGAACATTTACTCGGGCAATCATCACAAAACAACGATCGGAATCAAAACTCAAGTTTTTCCATCCAGTGAGAAATAATTATCCGATCAATAACAGCCAAAAATCGGGCCATCATTTGGTCTCCAAAAGTCCACAGCTTTCTATCGGTAAGCTTGTCAAATGAATCTTTCAAATCTTAATATAAATTGTATGCATTCCTTCACAGACGAGTCATTCAGAATTAAGGAATTTGAATTTTATTTCTCTTCCTTCCGCAGTTACACAAGCACCATTGATTATAGATTATCTACGAATGAACATCAGTCAGGAGTAACACTTATATGAAATGAAAGACTAATAATTTTTTTATTACATGCTGAGAAGTTAATGAAAAATAGAAATGAATCATTCTGTTTCCTTCATATTCTTATTAAGAAATTAAGTGTTCTTGTCCCGGCTAACTGATACATTTCCTGATATCTGTACCAGATATACTGGTTTTTAATTATGCTACAAGTTCTTTTTAGTCGTTTCTCAGCCAGTAGAAGAACATTGAAGTTCAATTGATCAATAATCAAAGTTCAAAATCTTCTAAATTAATATCAATTTTGCAAGATATTTCAGGATAATATTTTATTTTATTAGATTAGATGAAGATCAAACTGAAATCTCTCCAGCTCACTGAAGTTGATTTCACTGCAGGATTTCAGAAAAGTTGTATTTCAATTTTACTGTTCACTGATTACAATAGAATTCATGAAAAAAGAATATTAGAGACAAATAATGAAATGAGGATAAATAATCGAAAAAATAAATAAATGATGGAGAAATTATGAGAGAAATATTTCATGCGATTCTGAAATTTTTAATTCATCCAATTATTTGTGACAATTTGAAATCTATCACGTTGCTCTATTCTTTCCTGCTCGCATTTATGACTGAAAAGTGATATTTTTTTTACAGAGTTAATCTCCTTAAAGACAGAGAGAGTGAGAATATGCGCAGTAATCCATATAAATAAAAATGTCATCATTTTCACACGACGTTTCAATTTTTTTTTTTTTTTTTTAATTTGAAATTTCGATACAACGTTACATTCGAACAGGAGCACTTTTTTATATAAATAAGGTGCGTTTTTCAGAACTTTCGGAGATTTAGGATTTTAAACAAACGAACAGTTACATTTTTATTTATATAGATTAGCTGGACCGATCACGCAAAACGTGGCCGGTCCAGCTACAAGAAATAAAAGAATTTATATTATGCAAAATGTCCGATATTCGCCTTGATAATATATTCATCGGTCTGTTTGAACTAGCAAATTTTCTCACAAAAAAACAACGAAAAACGATTAGGAAGAAAGAAAGACTGCCTCCGATAGCTTTCTTGTTGTTATTGCAGCAAATTGAATTCTTTTTCATTCTTGCACCTGTGAATCCGATTTTCCGTTTCCATTAATAGTTTTTAATGTTTCCATTAAAAATGGTATAGAAGCCTTTGATTTCGAATTGATCATTACGCATTTATTGTATATTGCCGTGCATGTACCTTTCCATCTGAGCTAGACGTACATGTTTTCCGTTACGTCTGTTACGTGAACTGATGATAACAATCTGGTGATGAGAGATCCATCCAATCAGTAATGTCGACGAGGAAAGCAAGTTATTAGAACATTCACTCTGCTCTATAATATCTTTGAAAAAAATTTTAATTTTTACTTATTTTATTATTTAATTGACAATTTATTTTTACTTATATAGATTAATCGAATAAGTGTTAATCAGTAAGTGAAGGAATAAATAAACAGTTAAAAAGAAGTAGAGAGGACTGGAATTATGGTTTTATCAACAAACAAGTCTTTTGTTTCAATCTTTGACCACCCCTCTAATTGTAAACCAACTGGCGGACATTTTTAATTCATAGATGAAATTTTTACCGTTGAAAATCAAATTCAAATTCACATATTTAATTTATAAAAAGATTTTGGACGGAAAATGAATTTAACCTTCCGGTGGAAATGCTTCTTTTTTTTTTTAATTTAACGCTTTCCCAGCCTTTCGTTTCATTTCTCTCGTGTGACCTTTCTTGTGCTGTGTGCATGAATGGATTGAATCATCTCGAAGTTTTCATCTCAAAGCAAAGCAATATTATAATGGAAGGAAGAGTCACCCAAGGAAGGCCATTTTAGGTTCGCTGAGCAATTCGATATGTAATAAAACTTTCGCGTCATGTTTTTTGCATCTCAATTTGTTTAGGAATGGTTAAATTACCACATTAAACTCCTCACATTTAATCAAATTTTTTGAAAAAATGGCCCAAACCTGCGATTCATTAAAGATAGTATAGTTTCGAGCTATTCATTACCACCCATCCATTCACATCTTTTCAAACATATTCTTCCTTCTATTTGCTCTTTTTACCATGATTCGCCTGAAGCAAAACTGCGAAAAGCAAACGAAAAATCCTCGCATCACCCATCTTGCTTCATACATTGAATTTGTTTGATTAAGGAATAAATTTCGAAGAGCAATTTCTTTCAAATACTGTGGAAATTTGATTCGTCACCTATAACCAACGGCTTATAACGTTATTTTTGCACACTTCACCTTTGAGAAATTTGCAACCCGCTGCTGCACTGTTATGAATTTTGAAATTCGTGTGAAGACAATGAATCATCATAAGAAGCTACAGATTCAAAAATATGATTTTAAAATGAGTGCATAATTTATTAAGTGCTTTCTCATGATCATTATTTTTATGACGAGAAAAAAAATGCAGATCTATTAATTTTTGTAATTTTTTCTAGAAATTTAGGCGCATCATGACCTTTGATCCAGGCAGATTTACTTTATAAAAAGTTCTTGTCCCAATTTTTTGCATATCCGAAATCACACAGACATTTGATCAAAAAACTTTCAAATTTTCTTATTCCCATTAAAATTTATTTTTTAGCATAAAAGAAATTAGCTTATAATTATTATATCTGCACAAGTGTTAATTCTCTGTGTTGGGAGGGAATAGCGCTGACCAAGGAGACATCGATTGACCTTTTTCAGAAAAACGGCTAACAAATATTGATGCTCCAATCATCTCCTGAAGTGGTCTCTTACTGCATCATATCCGTCTTCTTGTGTTTCATCTTTCTTCGGAAGAGCTAAATAAATAAACTCAAAATTTACTATAGTCCCAGTTATATCTTTTATATGTTTATTCTAATATTTACTTTCTGAATTGGAAATACACGGGAGTTTTGCCGGATGTGTTACTAATTTATGGAGAACTTTTGAAGATTTTTAAAGTTCAATTTTGAAAAAGTGCAAATTAAATAATCGAAAATTAAATGGAAGATTGATGTGAATTTAGTTCATTGTAGCTTTCGAACTCGATGAAGATTTATTAAGCAGTGAGCAAGAACTGATGCCATTGAATGATCTACAATGCAGTGACGAAGAAGCAAGCAGTTCATCCGCATTTTCCACCATAACAACCGCTGATTCAGGTCCATCAAAGAGGGTATCAACTGAGTAAGTTATACTCTCGAGAATATTTCGAGACTGGTAATGAACTCAGTAATTTGGACATAATAATTAATTTGGATATAAGAATTGATATTGAACAGAATTAAAAGGAGATTCACTTTGTTTTTAGATTATTTTGAGTTAATTCAGACATTTGATCTTTTGTCAGACAAGAGACGCAATATGTGTGGATGAAGATGTCAAATAAAAACAGGCTATAAAATGAGAAAAAAAAGACTCTTCGCTACTATTTCTCGTCATTTGCTATTAATTAATTAACATTATGTCAGAACAAATATAACAATGCATTCGGGAAAACTAGCTCTTTCGCAGATGATAGCATTTTTAGTTTAACCGAAATGTCTAATTATTGTTTTATCAAATATATGTATTTATTTAAATATGTTTCCTCATAAGCAATAATATTCAGACGATTAACATGGATTCAGAAACTTTTTTTTTGCTTTCCGGCAAGTTTTAAGATATAGAACAAGGAGGTAATGAAAAATGCCATTTTTTTGTTGGAAAGAAACTATTTTGAAATCAAAATTGATCAAAGAAGCATTCAACCAACAACTGTCTTGCAGGCGAATGAGCAGCGGTGAGCCAATTCCTTGCTTATCAGTTGGTCCTTATCACCAACGTCCAGCACCGATTCTTAAAGAAAATGCTTTCGTAGGCAGTAAGTTTATTATCACATTTTTTTCTGTCTTCACAGATGGATATGCCATCCAAAAAAAAGAAGAACTATAAAAGTCCCCCACCAAACAGCTAATATGTGGGAAAATTAATCAAATAGCAGTGAATTATTTAAAGATGATCTGATTAGTGAAGCTAGAATCAGTGAACATTTGCGGATAATCACCACTCTTCAAAATATCTGAGCATTTTTTTGTTCCTTTTCTCATTATTATAAATTTAATTAAAGTTAAAATGTATCATTAACTTTGAATATGGTTCCAGTATTTGGAATAATTTTAATGAGATTTGTACTAAAGAATCAATAAAAAAGATTGAAGAAAAAATTTGATGATCATCTAATCTCAGATTGTTGTTTAAAGCTAACGGACCAATTTAAGCTCCTATTATCCGATATTATCGATCACTGAGGCTTACTATAATAAACGAACTGTTTCTAATTCAGAATTTTAATAATGACACTATTAAATTTCTAAATTATAATTTCATGAAAAATTATTTCATTTTTTCTTGACAAGATGAAAACAAAGGTGAAAGTGAAAGCACTGTTTGATGGCTTAATTATTATAAACCAATAATTAATTTAAGATCATATAGTCTGATTGCTGTAAGGTGTTGTTGTCAATTGCGGAAGGATCTTAAATTTATTATAACTCAGTGATTTGGAATCAATCAACTTCCGCTTCGTTGCATTCCCATTGATTTGGACAGTGACCAATACATCTCACCTATTCTCGACCCTCAATTTTACCTTTGACTCCTCCGTTCATCAACCCCTTCCCCTGATCAGTGCATACTCAATGACACATGTTTCATTTCTCCTATTTCATCATAGTATTGGATCAGATTACTGTAGAAATTGCCTTCATAATTATTTACAACAATCGATTGCTTAGAATTTGATGCCGCTATTTTTACTGAAGCTTTAAATTTAGATAAGTAATTGATAACTGATAATAATTTCTCATTCTCAGTAAATAGCTAATCGAAATGAGGAGATGATTAGATAAGGAGTGTTAATTGAAATTACTGACTAATATTAAATGATTTAATATGACTGATTGTTGGATAGTGTCATTATTTTTCGATGCATTTGCTATGCATCTTTTTTTTTTCGTTTGAAGTATGCACATTTTAAAAAGATGAATTTATGAAACTAATTCTCTTTTTGTTGTTGAGGAAACATTTTTTTTTTTCAAATTTATGATGAAAACAAAATTTATTGTCGAATTCAAAGTATATGCGATTTGACTCTGTTTTTTGTTAGAATCAAATACACAACTAATTTTTGTTTTCTCCTGCGATGAATAAAAATTTACTGAACTTTCTTGGGTGACTCATTGAAATAAAAATCTCCTGCCTATTTATCCTAAATGTTGTTCTTATAAATTTCAATTTCAAGCAGATGAAATGTGATGGCCATTTCAAAAGGATAGAGAGAGACACAGCAACAACTAGTGGCATTAATCTTTAGTTGCTAACTAAGAATAATGCCAATTTAGCTTAATTCGTAACTTCAACTCGACTTTCAGCAAATCATTTCTAAACTGCTCTTTTCTTCCATTATAATTCTATCTACTTGTCTGGTTAAATCTTCTTCGATTGTCTAATTCTTGTGATAATACGATTATAATGTCTCTTTCCTAGCTCAGGATGCGATTTCAAGCCAACACTGAAATGAACTGGCAATAATTCAATTTGTCCATTCATGCTTGCTGAATTTTTCAAATTATTCATAAGTCACCGGCCGAAAACGCACAAGAAGTCAAGTTCCTTCTGATCTTCATTAACAAATTTCTCAAAAAGCAGATTATAAATATATTTCTTACTGTTGAGAATCATATCGTAAAAAGTTTTGTCCAAATTTAAAATCTTTTGAGGAATTTTCAATTCGCTCAAATAATTGAATTAAGAAGAATGAATTATCGATTATAGAGTTTTGATCTTTAACCTATCTTTGACGAAAAATACATTCGCAATTTCTAGATCAGAACATTATTCTAACTTTTTTGACTCTGTTTATATTTATGTTAGGCGATTCATCATCATTGTTATTATTATTTTTCATACTTTCCGACCCTTTGGTTAACATGAACTTTTTTTTTTTTTTATTCGAAAAACCTGAGGCGCTCTTCAAACAAATTAAGATTAATTTGAAACTACAAATTTAGGTAATCGATAACTGAAGTTATTGATAAAGTAATAGTAAAATCTGATATCTAATACCGTCGGCTATCGTTCTTTCTAACTTAGCTCATACGATATCTCACTAAAACTATGCTTAGAAGTTTTAGTCGTTTCCAAAGGTGAGCATTTTAAAAAGGAATATATGTAGACGACGAAGAAAACGTAAGCGCAATTTGATTCTTTAACACCGCGATGAAAATACTGATAATGGTGATAAATTCTGATATTCAGGCCATATTTGAGCTGATATTGCTTTAGCTATCATAGCAAGCAAGCGAACTAGCTGCAGAAGAAAGATCGCAGTCCTTAGCGGAGGTCGAAGTCATCTCCGCCCACAGTGATCGAACTCGAAAGGATGACAACAAATGGCAGTAGTTGGCTCTTTCGTTGTTCGCAGTTGCTTAATGCAGTTGGGATACTGCAACTGATCGGGTCATTGTTACGATTCGATTCCGAAAGTCAGAATCTCTTTAGCGGTCGCTATATTTCTCCCTAATTAATTAATTAATTTCCTTCATTGATGCTTCCTTCTGTCCACTTTGCTTCTAGAAATGCAGAAGAACGAACAATCGTTCAATAGTGTCACCATCCTAGGTTGGTGAGTAATTGCTTGATCTAATAATTATCTTTTCATTTATTGACTGCTACTACTTCGAGTTTGAGTTACTTTTGCATTACTTGATTAATTAAGTGAATAATTTCTATGTGTGAAAAAAGGACAAAAAAGCTTCCATTAATTATGAATTTCTGATTTTACAACATCAATTACTTATTATTTCATCATTAGCGGCTATTCTTTTGTGAAGATTAAATCAGCTTTGCACGTTTGAGTCGTTTGGGTCATTTATCCATTCTGCTTAATTATCATTCTGATTGCTTATCAAATGATTGACTTAAATGGATAATATTTGATCAAATAGTACTTTAGGCAAACTTGATGAAGACTAGGAAGAGCAAATTTATTGTAAACTAATATCAAATAGCGAATTTCAACAGAAATTGCAATTATTTTTGTACCATTTATTAGCTTCTGATCGATTCTCAGTTCAACTCAAATGATTGTTTTCCAGAATTCAATGCATAAGTACTTCTTATTGTCTCCATTAATATATATAACATATCCAAAGGTTATGTTTCGTTTTGGGAAAAAACTCTTGAGATTTCATATGTAAATAAATTTTAATATTTTTGTGAAGATATCGAGATCATTGAAATTGTATATATTTGAGCTTTTCAGAGATTAAATATGTGCAATTCATTGATATTAATATCACTTCTTCAAGTTTGATGCAGTACGATTTTTTGAGACATTCTGATTTTCAATTGTTTGCTTTATATTTCAGAATTCTTTTCATTTCATATTTGTTTATTTCCTTTTTCGACAAATATTTCTTATCTTTTTAAGGATTTAATCAAGCATCCATTCTATTTCAACTTCATTTTTTACCAAATGTTTTAAATTATATGAAATATTAATACAAAATAAGAGTTTTTGAGTGTTAGTGAGAAAGACGAAAGTTTAGCGAAAATGAGGAAATGTTCTAACAATTTGCTTTCATGAGATTTTTATAGCTTTCGCATGCAATCATTCCAAAGTGTGCACAAATATATGTTTGAAATTATATTTTTTTCAAATATTTTCATCTTTATATGTTCGAAATGTTGCAGAAGAAAGTGTGCCCACTTCACTTTTTATCATAATTTCAACGCTGACTCAATGTTATCAGTAAAAGTGACAATGTCTTGAAGTATACGTCTCCATTTATTGAAATATAAAATAAGTTTTATTATTTGGAGGAATTATACTTTTTTGTTCTGACGGCTGGCTTGGGCAACATTTCTTTTTTGGATGTTTTTTTGTGTAATACTTAGATATTTGAGGGAAAATAAATTATTCAAAAGTATATTTTAAAAATTAATTGATTTGTTCAATTTATCGGGCGTATAATGGATATATAAAACATTTTCAAGACAGAATTAATTTTAAACTTTAGAAAATAATGTATCGATTATATATTCGAGTAATAGCCCTTTTCCTTTATTCGATATAGGAATTTAAAAAAAATTGAGTCGCAAGTATTCGGCTTCTGGATGTTAAGAGTGTAAAATATTCTGCTTAGGTGTAAAAAAAAAAAAAAAAAAAAAACTGTATGTAACACTCAAATCTGTTATTTGAGGATGGGGATCACTTTCAATGATGTCTCAGATTTGCACTGTTTGTAGTAAAGATTTGAAATTTAAAGTTCAATTTTCTAATCCGATTTGTCGACGGTTTTCTTCTAAACAATCATAGATATTAGTTTTAGAGTTGCTGAACAATTGCCAATAGCAGTGATTTGTATGGTGCAGATAGTTTTGCTTATTTTTTGAAAATTGATCAAATTTTATTTCAAGGATATATTAATTTTTGATTTTAGATTGTCACATTTTTATTTATATTAGTTCTTTGAACTTCGCTGATTTAAGTCATTTTTAATGTAAACATTCAACGTGTGGGAAATATGATTGGTATGTTTTGTCAGTATTATGCATGTAAAAATCATTCAGATGATTTGAATATGGAACATTAATGAAGGTGTGGCATTTCTTCGTAATATTGATTATCTGATCCTTATATTTCGTTTTCGTCACGCATAATTATCAAATTTCAAAGTGGCTCAACGATTCATCACTTCGATTAGCATTCTCTTCATTTTCATTTTTAATTTTACTAATTTTAAGCATTGATGTTAAATTTGTGTATTTAAAGCAGTGGCAGCACAAGAAGTTGAACCAAATATTGCTTTATCTGCAATAATTGTCATAGTGGAAATAATATTGTTTTATTATAATACGTGATATCCACTGCCAAATATGAGCGGATGCCAAATTTTATAACGATTTGCATGTTTTTTATAAAACTTATACTATTCTGAAGCAGAAAAGTTGGAAATTCTCAAGTAGTTAATCTGAATTACGATTGTATGAAATCTATAACGAACTTTGACATCTTCACTGATGTTCAGTGCAATTGCAGATCCATCCAAGACTAAATATTTGAATCGTCTAAAAGATAATCCATGTTTAAGGAGACCTATGAAGCAAGGATGTATTATATTTCATTGTACCGTCCGATTCCAGATCAGCCATATAGTTCGATCTCTGTTCTATGAACATGTTTGATCGGAGTTTATTGAATAAAATATCAATTCAAGTTTTTATTCCATAAAGTTAAAATTAAATTAACTTAATTCATGCTACTAACTTCAGGTATATTATAGGTTTCCTTAACATTCCACCGCCAAATTGTTCGTCACACTCAACATCGACCGAAATGAGAGGTCCACCGCCACAACGTGATCCACCGATTCCTCCGTCAGTAGAGGATGGTGAAGCTAGCACAGCACATGTTGTTGATGATTCACAGTACGACGAACCCGGAATTCCACCGGAAATGAAAGAATACCATAAAAGTTGGCTTCTTGACTTTTACAGTAAGAGTGACTGGAACTCTTCTTATTTTGATTTAGCCTGGAATTTCTTTATTTTTGTGATTTCTCTCTTAAATTTTAATTCCTATTTAATTACTGATAAAAGTTCAATGATCTCTTCTCGTTGAAGCTTTTTTATTAGTACTATTCTTATTTCATTTATGCTTCCAATTCATTTGCACTAAATTTCTATTATTCTAAGTGTAAATTATTTAGTTTCAGTCTTTACTTTTAATGAAAATTGGAGAAACAAAATTTCGAAAGTTTTACTCTCGATAATATCTTACATTTTTTAGGATCAATTCCATCAAGGCGGCGTTCTAAATTGCTAAATAACAATTATGAAATATCGACATCAGAACAGGTACATTATACTACTTGGAATTGTTTCTTTAATCATTTAATGGTTGAATGAATTACAAACTTTTCTAAGTGGAAATTTCAAACTAAACTTCTCAAACGAAAAAACAAAAAATGAGGCAAATAATTGTTATGTGCAACAAAAAAAAATGTATATGAAATGATCAGAGAACGATTTTAAAAAGTGAGCAAAATTTATCGTTTCGAGTTTTTCATCTTTTCAAACAAAAATAGAATGTTTTATTCGTTTATAACCACGTATTGCAGATACGTACAACGTTTACTCCCAATACTCGTAATACACGTTCGGGACAACAAGCGGTAGAGCCTGTTTCACCATGGGATGATGAAACGAGACAGATGTTGCTTCAGAATCCAGAAACTGGTAGCTTCTATGTCCCAAATACTTCAAGTAGACTTTTTTTCACAATTATTTTGATAATGAGAACAATAATTATAATATCGTGAATGAAGGTTTGAACTTTGGTAGACTTTCTTCTCTTATTCTGAGGAGAAGTATAACACTTGAAATGAAGTAATTCCCAACATCGAAAACAGAATAGTATTAAGTTTAATACTTAAAAAATAAGGAAATTGAAATGGAAGGGTTAAAAAGACTTTTAAATTTCAAATTTTATTCATTTTATAAAGTTTAGCGAAATTTAAATCAGTCACTTTGATCGCTCTATTATATGTTCTGACTAAAGTCATCTCA
Organism: Onchocerca lupi; assembly: GCA_028564675.1. NCBI lineage: Eukaryota > Metazoa > Nematoda > Chromadorea > Rhabditida > Onchocercidae > Onchocerca > Onchocerca lupi. The sequence continues at coordinate 98,904 of JAOVVO010000189.1, read as the reverse complement.
AAATAGAAGAGACAAAAACTAAAAGCACTTGCACCAATCATTCGACAGAGGTTAAATTTGTTTTTTAGCTTAACTCCTCCAGGGGTCACACACACTCTTGCCTGGCATATGATTGATTCGTATAAAACGGGAGAAAGAGAGAAAAAAGAATGATTTTCCAAGCAAGCTAATGAGGAGAAAATGTTATTTGGCCTTAAGGGGTAGTAGGATCCGAGGGATCGGCGACCGGCGTATTTCCCGACGAGGTATAATGGGGGTCTTCTCAAATTGGTAAATAATTTGGAGTAAATCATAAAGATCGTTGGCTTAAATAAGCGGAATATTCTGTGTTTTCATATGCTCGCTTAATCACTTATGTAAGCATTTTTCTCAGCCATCTTCTCGGACAACTCTTAGATGACATATCATATTTCCAACACTCCTAATATTTCTCTCTTTTCAAACTTCCTTCATGCCAAAGATCTATGTAAAATTCAAGCGAAATTTCAAAAATGTAACAAATCATTGATTTAAATCTGAACGAAATATCAAAATTAATTGTGCAAGAAATTAGAATTAGATGAAAAATTGAAAGATAGAATATCATATCATATTATATTATGCTGAGAGAAAAACAGTAGCATATAGTGCCAAAGATATATGTGAGATCTGAGCGAAATTTCGGAAAATGTGACAAATCAGTGATTTAAATTTGGATGAAATTTTAAAATTAACCTTACGAAAAATTAAATCTAGAATAAAAAATTGAAAGATGGAACATCATATTATGCTGAGAGAAATATACGGGTGATAATAGGATTTTATTAAAAAATATTCTTGAAAAAGAATGATCAAATGAAGCTTTTCTTCCGAATAATCATTGAAACAATTCTTGCAGTAATTTGCATTATCATTAGAGAAAGATTGTTTTGTTTAGAGATAAAAAAGAGCATTAATAATAGGAAGTAAATGCGCCTGCAATAAAAGAATTAAATGAGATCGGGGATATACAGCAGGCGGTATGGTAAAAAGGAATGCTAACCTTTGGAATGTGGAAATTATTATTATCATCTTCTTAGATTTTATTGTTGATTTCTGGTGATAGATTAATTTGGAGACAAAGTTGAGGAGAGGTTAGGGGTCAAATAGTATTTCTTCTCATTTATTCATCCACTAATTGCTTCCCATTGATACATTTCACCACTAACAACAACAACAACAACAACAAAATTATATCTTATTAGATTATGCATTATGAGGGCTTTTCAGCAATGCAAAACAAATGCGCGTTGCATTAGTTATCCTTTTGTTATTATTGTTGAAAAACATCAGTAGTTGATGAAAATTTTGCATAAAATCTGTAAATGCAAAAAAATACTGCAATAGGGCTTTTAAATCCTCGAGAATTTCAAAACATTGTTGTCTGGCCAATAATTAATTGAATTTTGGAATAAAAAATGAACTGAATAATAATTTAGAAATTTTTATAGAACTGCGGAAATTATTACTGATGCTTGGTAAAATGAAATAAATTAGAATAGAATATTATTTTTCAGATCACATAACAGCATCATCATTATCACCGCACAGCCGCATTTATGAAAAGTAAGTAATAACATAATATTTTAATGATAATATGATATGATGATTTGCGTCGATACAAAAAGACGATTTATCGAACGATTTTTTCTTTTTTTTTTGTTCGATAAATCGTTATTTTTAAAATCATTTTAAAGATTCAACATTCTGCATTCGGCCTTTTTTTCTTTTAGTTATAATATCTGAAAAAAAAAAAATAATTTCAATTTCCTTCAAAAATGCAGTAATAATCGTACGATAAGTGTGCACTGACCATACCAAATGTGGATTCTTCTTTTACCTTTGTAGTGGGAATCGCCGTTTTATAAAATTTAATGTTGGGGAAGAGCTTTCTTTACCCTTGCGAAATTTCTGAAATACTTATTTTATAGCGAAGGTCTCTGCATTTTCATTCGCAGTTTCAACGTTTCATTTCTAAGTGAAAGTTTAGTCATCCAAATTGTAAATATTATAGATTTAAACAAGATGATTTGACAGTTAACTCAGTAAGTAAATGTTAGGTGTGTTTGACCCATTATCACTGTTTACCTGAAATTAGGAAAATCAAGTTAGCAGGATAAAGTTTATATTTCTGTTAGATTATAATACTTTTAAATGATTAGAAGAAAATATTGTGGGAAAATACCAATAATTGCGCAATAATTGTCTGATATGAAAATATTAAGAAAATCATTACAACTAGAATGAGTCTTATATTTAAAGCTTTGCTATAAACTATGCCAGTTAATTTATGCTATTCTCCTCGTTTCTGCTGAATCGTGAAAAGATACACAATCTTTAAATCTTTTATTTAGAAATACTAATTTCCTGGATTAGGCGATCGCTGGCGATGAAAATACTCAAGGATGTTTACTGCATGGCAAATATCAATAGATTAAGAGTCGAGAGTTTCAGATTGATTTTCATAAATATAAGAAATATGAAAGTTTATAATGCTGTGATTTATGAGTGCAAGAATGAGTCTAATTTGCACTAAGAGTCTTGCTATATATTTTTAGAAATATGAAGCTCATTATTTCTAATATCTAATTTTTTTTTTAAATATATTTCTTATTTTTATTATATTCTCTTCTAATACATTTTTCTAATAATATCATTTCTAATATCGGTAAAATTGCGAAGCATCAATTACAGTGCCAACTGAGAATACTCGAACTATTCAAATCCAATTAATATTTGAGTATTGAATTGCTTGATATTTCTACATCAAATCCCTCTGCTTGATGCTATTCTGGAGAATATTTATTAAGTTTTCAAGTATTCGACATCAGCATAAGTTAATTAATCACACATGTCAAGAGTACCTAACTGTATTTAATTACATGATTGTTATTGCTTTCGTTATTGTTGTTTGGTCCAACGGCATCACACAATGGGCCTAATGGTTTTAATACTAACCGCCCTTTCAATTAAATCAAATCTAATTAGTGTCACTAACACTATAATGGCTTTCCCATTCACCAGTCCATTTTCATTTCCAACAGCTTCATTGGTCTATAGCTTGTAGTTTGCCTAAATTTAAATTCAAATTCAAATGTTTGCCTTAATATTCGTGGGTATTTATATTCATTTATAAAACCTTCAACCAATATGCTTGAGTGGCTTTTGTTTTTCTCAATATAATCTCATCGTAACAAGCAGTTTCTTGTTTGATTCATTGCAATAAGCAGTACAAAAATAAATCAAAACTGGAATATGCAGCTTATTATTCGAAATTACGAGCTACCTAATCCAGTAGATGCACTGTTATGACCTTTTTCTAATATTTCAAATGGCCTGTATATAAATTTTCTTCTGTTTATTCTGACTGTGATTTCTTAATTGATGGTTTATCACAATACTTTTATCACTGTAGAATCTAATTTTTTGTCACTTTTTCTTGAAGGACAAGGAAGCAAAATGCCTGCATTTGCTTTTAAATTGATATTTCCTACTGTAAAAGCTTCAGTTTTGACATTTATGATGACTTTTAGACGAAGGGATAATGACAAAAAAAGGAAATGAGTAATATTATTATGCTATCAAGATTGATCATGTTCCCTTTTAATTCCTACAAAATTAGATTTTTTCGAAATTCTTTTCTTTTTATGGAAAAATACTTAGTGCCAAATCTTTCCATCAACTAAGTTTCCAAAAATTTGTTTAGAAAACTTATTCACTCTTTGTGTAATTATATTTATTTAGACTTAGTTGCAGAGCTAACTTTTCGACATTTCAAAATGTTCTGTTGGCATCAAATTCACGAGGATCTCATTGTGGATTTACCCTTCCGATTCATCGACATATTGGTGGTGATTTTGATCTAAAGAAAATGTCTGAGGATAAATGCCATCCAATGATGAACAAGAAAAGATTGAAACCGTTCTGTAACTGGAGGACTCTTGCCATATTACTTCTCCTTTTTCTTGCCTTTACCTGTTTTACTATATTTTTGTGTAAGTGCTGATTCTTTTCTTGACCTCAGTTTGTTGTTTGAATTTTAGCATTACATTTATTTTGAGAGAGATTCAAAAGTCATTTCAATTTTGAAAAGTCTTAAGATGCTTTTACGATTATAGCCAGAGCTGAATCTTTGCCACTCAAGGATTAAAAAAAGTTCAATTCAATCAATTTCGAATTATTTTGTTCAAAAATTTCAATATTTTCTCAAACCATTTATTTCATCGGTTGCTAAGTTTCGGAAGTCAAACACTGAAGTAGTTTTTGCGTGGAGTTTTCGAAATGCTGTAGTTTGAATCTTGTAGGATTTACAAACGGACTTTCTAGGGAATTCAACTTCTATTTCTGCATTCAACTGATAACATTGATAGTTTAATCAACTTTAATTATCTTTTTTCTGACTTTTTATATTTTCATTTTCTTCGCTTTTAGAAAATGGATTACATCCATTTGAATGGTCTTTTCTGATTTTCCTTCTTACAGTATTGTTAGGAAATGATAATTTTCGATATGTATGTGACCAATCGACTAGATCGGTGTATTCATCAGCTTCGACAGGCCTGTTTCATTCGGATACATGGCATGATGTACACATGAAAACGACTGTCTTGAAACCATTACCTGAAAATTTCGAATTAGGACAGCAAATTGAGGCCGATCTACCTCCAGGAGTTATTGTTTATTCGTATGTTTTTCGTTACTGATTACATTTTTGCTACGTAACGTCGAATTACTTATAAAGATAGGATGGAACAGATTCTATATCGTATTGAACCATTTTAAACAAATTCACTTTTTTTTTTTTTTTTTTTTTGAAGTAATAGAAGACAATTAGCGATTGGTTACCGATATGGTCAGCATTTGGATAATTATCCTTACTCTGAGTAAATGAATAATTCTTTACACTGACTATTCTACCATTAATAATTCCTTTTATCGTAGTTAATGCTAATTTTGCAGATGTTTCTCGGTGCAAAAAAATAGTCGAATAATTTTCAATATATCGGTAGATCCACAAGCACAGATGGTCATTTACGGTAGACGAACAGCGCTACCGTCACCGACTACCTATGATTTCGTGGATATTATTCACGCAGATCGGTTAACTGTATCTGGAAATTCATCAGACATCCGACCAAAGCGTTTTACACCAGTTTGTTTTTATGCTTACATTGTTCATTATTAGCAATAAACTTCTAAGATAGAGTTTGGAACTCGAAGCAATAGTTAATAGAATTATTGATTCCCTTCAATTCCAAGTTGGCGCATTCTTGAAATCAACTTTGAAGAGGATGTTTGCCATCCTTGAAGAAAGCGAGAAGATCAATTTTGCAATTTTGCTAGCATTAAAATGAAAAATCATGTAAACATCGACCTGCTATCAAAGAATTTCAGAGCAGTTGTTAGCCAAAAGCTTTCAGTGATTTAATTCTTTTTCACTTATCACCTATTATCACCTCTGCTGTGGTGTCTATGGTGCTGCTGTAAATGATGTCTGGAAAGTGGTTGATTAATTAATATGGCTGTTTGAACTGTCTTTGAAAAGTTTCAATGTTCAAGGAACAAACAAAAGCTTAAAAAAATGGCAAATAATTACTTCTTGCAGCTGCTTCGGACAGCCATTCTGACACACTACTTGCTAAGTGGACGATGGCACATCGGATTACTTAATGATGTCTTACAGGTATTTCTGAAAATTTAATTTCAAACTAAAATGGAAAATTCCTAATTATGACTTGAGTCTTTCCGTGTTACCTTGAATATAAGGCGCTTGAAAAGCTGCATCTTATATTTTAATCTGTGGATGGCAATTTTGTCCTTAAAATAGGTTTTTCAAAAATCATCTAGATTTTCTTCGTCCTACTATTCGGTGTCACATTCTGCTAGCAAATCTTTTTTCAATATATAAAACTAAGCGAACTCAGGCATGAAAAAAGGTGTTTGACAAAAAAAAAAACTTGGTTACGAAATTTAATGTTTCGTTTCTTCTAGTTGGATATTAGAAGTTCACTTTTAATATCTCATGAAAGATCAGTACTTTTTAATATTTGATAAAAATAATCGAATCATTGGTAGCTCAGTATTGGTTATTATCTTATCGATAAATATGAACTAATTTTCGTGGTTTAAATTAAATAACTAAATATAACGCGAGTTCTTATTTCAAAAATGTTTTGAACTAAATTAATAAAAAAAAAAAAAAAAAAAATTAAAGAATTTGTTCTTTCACGTCATCATATTGGGAAGTAAGATAGAGAATTAATTTTCACTTATCTATCATTTATTTCAACGTTACGTGAACTATTTCATGTTTATTATGATCATATATTAACATTTGTTTTCCTAATAATTAAAAGTATTCTGTCAGCCATTCTCAATACGTCTTGTTGCTGCGGTGGATGCCGATCAGGCAGTGGACGAGAGGAGCGATGATTGTCGCTATGATTGTACAGGACATGGGCAGTGCAAGGATGGTAGATGTCATTGTTTTCCGGGATATAGCGGGACTTACTGCGAAGAAAGTTGGTCATTTATTTGGAATTTTAATGGACATAAAGTTGCATGTTGTGTCGATATTCAGATTTTAATAAGACAAGAATTCCATCAAGTAATTGATCTGTGTGATTAGCACTTGTCTATGTTGTCATCATTTCAAAATAAGATGATACGTTACCACTTTAGGCTATTTTGCTGGGCTTAAATATAGACTTCGTCCTTATCTTAGTAAATAAATCGTAGCCAAAAGAAAAGCGATTAGTAAAGCGGTCGCTGTTTTGGTTGTAAATAATCAGTAGACTAAGATTAAATTTGAATTGAATATGTAAAAAATGAACAAATAAATAGGAGATAGAGATAAGATGAAGAGAAGTGAAAAAGGTTCGGGATGAGATTACGATAATGGAACATCTGTGGGAAAAACGATTGAGAATTTATAGCTTTTGACGAACAGATAATTCACTTCTTTGGTATTTCTTTCTTTTCTCTGGCAAGGTACAAAGATCGCTTTATTGAACTCCGTATAAAATGCAATTGACTCTTTTTTACATCACAAAGCATACGGACGACTCATTACTTCAACTATGGGAATCTATAATTAAAATACATTTATCACAAAAAAAAGTTGAATAAAAATGAATTATTAAATAGATAAAATGAATGATTGCCTTTCGATTTATTTTGCGATTCAGCAGACGACGTGCATCATTCATATAGAACCGGCCCATCCAGAAATTCATTAATTGTCGGAAAAGATTCTTTTATGTTATTGTGACGGAGACGAATCTTGCTGAGAAAAATTTATTGATTGACGGAGGAGTGATTCTTCGTCCACGTTGCTAGCAGATGTCATATGACGCTAAATCCTGTATGATCATATGAATAAATTTCTAGAGAAATCGTGTAGGTGTCGCTACTTACAAGTCGATAAAATTTGACAGCTGTTTGTAGATTAAAATAAATCACATATATTCATGTTATCTTTGTCTTATTTAAGATTCATGTCCAGTACTATGCAGTGGGAATGGAATATTTTCTGGAGGTCAATGTATATGCCATGAAGGTTATAAAGGCCCGGATTGTGACTTACTGGCGCATTGGTGTGAGGTACCTAACTGCAATGGACATGGTCAGTGTAATCAGTTCGGTGATTGTGAATGTGACATTGGCTGGAAAGGTGCTTTCTGTGACAAGGTAATTTATTGGTATTTGTTAATTTTAGCTACAAATATTAAACACTTTGGTGAAAGCAAATAATTGATATTTGTACAATATAATGCAAGTTGTCAATTATACCGAAGATTGCATCTTCAAATTTTATGAGGAGATTGGACCTCAGAATGAAGCATTTAATTTGATTTTGAGTTTTCAAGTAATAAATTTCACATAATTATTATATCTCCTGCATGATGAAATGTCTTCATTCCTACATAAGTATTTTGGAAACTGATTTCAGTGAAGTACTCTTCTTTAGCTTAGTCTTCTGTTGTTTGGTTTAAGCCGATTACAAAGAAAATAATTGCATTTTAACTTTGAATACATTAAAATTCTAGAAAGATTGCAAGGATCCTTACTGTAGTGGCCATGGTGTGTGTCACAACGAAAAATGTTACTGCGAAGATGGTTATCGTGGGGAGAAATGTGATGAAATGTATCCATCCGAGAATTGCATCGGTAAAGAACTTCGTTTACTTGATCAAACTGAACCAGATTCAGGTGGGGATCCAACTTGTGCCAATCGTGGAAGGATTGATCCAGAATCAGGATTATGCATTTGCATTCCTGGATATCATGGGAAAAAATGTGAATTAGGTAGGTTAATTAATAAAATTCATTAAGAGATTTAGTGGTGAATTTGCTTTTGCTTTTCTCAAATATTTCAAACTCTGTTTGACAATTTGATTGTCATTGTTGTTTATTCAATCGGAATTCATTAAAAGAATATGTAAAATTTGTAGAACGATGCGAAGTGGAATGCTTGAATGGTTTATGTGGTAACGGTATCTGCGTCTGTGATGAAGGATGGACAGGTATGGACTGCACGGAGAAGAAATGTCTGCCTGGATGTGAGCTACACGGACACTGTAACAATGGTACTTGCATGTGCAACAAAGGTTGGAATGGCGAAAATTGTTATATTGGTTTGTTTTCCTATTGTAATATTTCAAAATACTAAAATAAATTTTCAATTTATTTACTAGCTAGAATTAAGGATATCGAAAAACATCTGTTGAATTGAATCCAATTGCATATGATATTTTGATGACGTATAAAAGATAATATCCATGTTAATTTGGATTCAGCTGGCTGTGTCAATGATTGCAACGGAAATGGCATTTGTCGGTTATTTTCTGGAGAGTGGAAATGTTCATGCCATACATCATATTTCGGCGAGAACTGTTCTCTGCCAATCGAATCGAGTTGTGATGATGGCGTTGACAATGATAACGGTATTAATATCAAGTTTTGTAACAGAAAGTTGATCCAGAAAAAAAAAAGCTAGAAGGCGAATTAATCATGAATTATGAATTAAATTCCTTTTAGAAAGGTATAGATTCATTTTGCATTATTTTAGATGGTTTAATAGATTGTGAAGATTCGGAATGCTGTACGGACAATAGCTGTTCATCAAGTCAGATGTGCGTTACAGTAATACAACCACGAGATGTACTTCTAAAAGTGATACCAACTGTAAATGGTAATTTCTATCAGGTAAGCTTGTCATCTTATTGAATATTCAATGAACTAGATAATTCGAGAGGATTTTGATTCCAATTCTTTTTTTTTTTTTTTTTTTTTTTTTGTTTTTCAGCAAATTAAGTTTTTGGTTCAGCGTGACTCGGTACAACGTTATGCAGATGAACGTTATTTCAATGAAAGGTTCTTAATCCAATAATATTTTTGTATATTCAGATACAAGGTTTAAAGATAAAAAGATTAACATTTAACGGTCACATCGAAGAACTACAGTATCAGTTTCTTGAATTACTTTTTTAATGTTAAATTTAAAATTCGAAAATTGAATGGCATGATTTTTTTTTCTTTTTGATGGCAAGGTTAGCTTAACTTGAGACATGACATGATCCATTTCCAGTCAGATATAAAAAATTTGATTTTTGATCAGCAAAGCATTAACTTCTAATTACGATATTACAGTTTTGTATCAGTCATTCGTGGACGAGTTTTGGCTGAAAATGGTTCGCCGATTACAGGCGTGCGTATTGCGGAGGCACGTCATCCAACGTTGACAGGTTTCACGTTGAGTCGTAGTGAGGATAACGGAGGTGCCTTTGATCTGGTAGTTAATGGTGGCAAAACGGTGACTTTGCAGTTTATGAGAAAGCCATTCGAAAAACTCGAAAAGAGTTTTTACATACCGTGGAATGAGATTGTTTACGTTGGCGATATAAAGATGCTACTGGGACCGCAGGTAGGAAGCTTTCTAAAAAATTCTGATTCAAAATAGAGGATTTCAAAATTTGAATTGACTGTGAAGGTATTGCATTCGAGATTCGTGCAGACTTCTTTTATTCAAATAGATCTTTAGATTTTTCTAATCAGATATCTATGTATCATAGCCTCTGATACTTATAATGTCGTAGAAAGTGGGCCAGGCCAGACATTGCAAAAAATAAAATGTGAGTCTCTACTTGCACGATTTCTCTTGAACATCCATCATTTATCAAAATGCATTTAAAACTTTAAATTATGTTTTTTCCACTTTTAAAATTTTAAATTAACATTATATGAAAAATGATCATAATCGGTTTACGATCAAATAGTTAATAGTACTTTTTAGAAAAAAGTTTCGGATTTTATATAGTTTACTGTATCCAATAGAAAATAACCGATTATTGTGGTAAGTAAAGTGTAAAGTAATCAAAAGCTTTTCATCCTGCACTAATTGTCTTATAATCATCTTTCCTTCTTTCTATATTTCATTTCTGCCCTTTCTTGCGACAAACTTTATATGCGAATGGTATTGTCTCTTTTCACTACTTTAATGTCATTATATCTTTCATCACAGATGGCACTTTATTTTAAAAATTGCCAAAACAACACCATTATGATCCAGAACCCATTCATTATTTCATCAATCGGAACTCAGAGTTAGAGGTCATGCACGAATAATTAAGATCTTTTACTGGGTTCATTTGCTCGTTGTTTAGAAATCATAAAAAATAGTAGAAATGATTACAAAATGAATGAAAATTTTTGAAAGCACATATTACTATTAATAAAATAATCGCGGACCACAAGAGAAGTTAGAAGTATGTTATGCTCAAAAAATAATTTATACTCATGAATACAGCCTGATACCTAAAAATATGCAAAACGCACTTCTAATTTGTCTTATGGAATTATTATATGAAAAATAATTATAGTCAAATTACGATTAAATAATTAATAGTATTTTTAAAAAAAATTGGCAATATTTTGTTAATAAATCTATCATCCTATTATTACTCATAAAATTTCGAGTGATAAGGGAATTTCGTCATCTTATCAATGATCAGTATTTATACTCACTTATACCATGTGCCATGCACTGATAAATATAATAGTCATTGGTAAGATACGATGGTATCACTTATCCGAAATTTTATAATGGAATTTTAGGAAGTCCGATGCATTGAATCCTAGACTGTTCTTTAACTTTCATGATAATGTGATAAGGATCTCCTTGACGAATTGCAGGCTGTAAGTGAACGATTGGAAATGAATGAAAAATGTCGACAGTATTATGCTATCAATCGCCTAACTCCTACCATATTTGCATCATGGCGTACAAGTCAGTATTCCGGAAGACTTACTTCTTCAACACATAGTATTCAGCTACTAGCCGATTCCGGAAAATCTTTTGATTCCATTCAGGTATGATTCATATTTCTTGAATTGTGCGTAAACATTTATTTCTGTAATTGAGTTAAAAGGAAATCGTACGACTGGTAATCTTGCTTTCAGTTTTTTTTTTTTTTTTTCTTCATAAGCTTGGTCTATTTGAGGAAGCTGATTACATTGCGGGCGAAAATTTTTGAAAGATGAAATTTAAATTTGAAATTTGAGAGCAAACTTTTAAGATGAAAATCAAAAAACAAAAGATAAATGATTACAGATCTAATATTCGCTGCCTTTTTATTATTATAATAAAAGTTCTGAAATGTGCGATTTCTTTTGTTCTTCCTTTCTGTTTTTGCTAAATTATGATTTTCTTTTTTTTAAAAAGATACCTGCAACGAATGAAGTATACCTTGTATATGACAGTTCATTTGCTGATGGCTATCGTAGTACGTTGTTCATCGAATTACTTCCGAATCGTATTCCGGAAGAAATTCGTTTAGTCCATCTGTCCATCAATATTGCTGGCAATCATTTCCATAAAATTTTTTCGGCCATGCCAAATCTAACATACATATATTCGTGGGAGCAGACAAATGTTTACATTCAGACGATGAACGGATTGGTTAATGCTAAAGGTAAATTTTAAGTTAAACTCAGAGATTTCTGAAAATTTTTCGTATTCCAAAAAATATTGCCTTCTTAAAATGACTTTCTATAGTATCGGTTGGATACGAATATGAAGACTGCAGTAAAAGTATTGTTTGGATTCACCGTCTTGTGAAACTTGAAGGTCATCGCGCTAATCGTTTCATGTTGGGCGGTTGGTCACTCAATGTTCACCACCATTATGATATCATACACAGTATGTTTTAATCATTTCTCCGTTTTGTGTCCACCTGTTGGTTTTCTTTTTTCAATTTTTTAATTTTCTTTTTCAAAACTATTCTACTTTATTATCCTTTCTAAAATTTGTTATTTTACCTAGTCTTTTGAGTATAATTCACGATATGAACCAATCATAAATTGTAAATAATCAGAGATACTGTTGACAGATGTGCTGGAAAAAGGTGATGGTACAAAGGTATTTTTGGATGAAGCTGATCCATTATTAACAACGGTAATTGGTAGTGATCAGCAACGTCCTGTTAATTGTCCTTTTTGTGATACATCTGCAGGGTACTTCTACTTTTAACTTACCCAAAATTCACAAGAAGAATTGCTTTTATGGTTGTATCTTTTTAGAAATTATATTCCAATCATGAAATATTAATTAGTATCTCATTCATATATGTCATAAATATTAAGATTTATGAAAAATATGTTGTTTGATGTTTTTAGAAGTTTTGTTAAATTACTGGTGAAAGTATATGTTGAAAAGTTGCATTTATAGTGATGCTCGTCTTTTTCGGCCTGATGCATTATGTGTGGGAAGTGATGGTTCATTGTACATTGGAGATTACAACTTGATACGTCGTTTGACACCTAACAAAATGCTTGTTTCTTTGTTGGAACTCAGGTTTCCTTTTTTTTGCATCAAATTAATTTGATATTTAATCCCAAGTGGATTACAAAAAGGACGAAAAAGTTTTGTTATAAATATTCTTGATATGTATTCTCGAGTTTCTTAGGTCATCCTGAATAATTCGAATCGTTTTTCTTTTATGCTTTGATTGAAAAAATGCGTTTAGCCATGTTCACTTAATATTACAGCATATCGGATACAGCTCATCCCTACTATTTGGCCATCGATCCGGTGACTGATTCTCTTTTTATTTCGTTACCGATACGTGCACAGATCTGGCAAATAAATAAAGAAATAGATGGTACCACGGATCTAACAACAAATTACAACGTTGTCGTTGGTGATGGAAACGTATGTCCTAGTTCTGGCACACGTTGTGGTGATGGTGGAGCCGCTGATATGGCTCAGCTAACTTTCCCCAAAGGCATTGCTTTTGACGAATATGGATATTTGTATATTGCAGATAGTAGACGTATCAGGTAAGTTCATATCGCATTTCTAAATTAAATGTTCCTGTAATAACATTCATATCATTCTATAGATTCTTGTTGGATTTATAGTTGAAGTTAAAACTTTAAATTACTGAAATTATAATGAACTTTGCAGGGTTGTGGATCGAGAACGGCATATCAATACGTTGATTGAAGAACGTGGAAATGGACCTCGTCCATGTACAGTTGATTATACTGATCTGGCAGATATCACTACTGTAATTGCAATCTTGTTTTTATTCCTTCAAATATTAATCTTTGATATTATCTGACTTTCCTATTTCTTTATCATTTCCTTCTAATTGTGCGAATTTTTCTTTAGAATTGGATTCGAAATTAAAGCAACTTTAATTTATTTCAATTCTCAAAGTTTACTTATTGATGAGTTACAGGTATGGCCAACATCACTTGCTGTGGATATGCTAAATGATAGATTGTATATACTTGATACAAATGTGGTATACGGTATATCATTGAATACTCGTATGGCTGTAATAGTGGCTGGGACGCTTGCTGAATGCGATCAGATGAAAACATTATCAGGTGATTTGTTAACACAACGACCACTAACAGAAGCACGATCCATTGCCATTGGGCCAGATTCTACTGTATACATCGTTGAAACAAACAACAAAAAAGTGAATCAGGTATGATCTTTGATCTTAATTGAAATAGTAATCAGATAGTGCATTTTCAACGTTTTTAATCAGAAAATTATAAATGATTGAAGTGGAATTTGTAGGAAAACGAAACATGAATGCATGGTTAGTTTCTATACTACAATGACAGTAAATGGAAACGAAATTTAAATGATAATCCACTTTTTCTTAATATTTTGATGAATTTGATAAATAAAGTGGTACAAACCATCCGTCAGTGTCTTGTATGGGCGTAAGTTGTAATATGATGGGGTTAAGGAAAACTTGTCTCGATATTTTGAGAATTAGTTTATTTTTTAGAATAGGGAATTGTAAGAGTTAGTTTATTTTTTAGAATAGGGAATTGAAATATTTTCCCTAGAATAGGGAAAATCTTAACATTTAGCTTTGGTTATTTTTTATTGAAAATTTGTCAGTGACATGATTGACACTGCAATAGTAGCTTTGGAATTATACGACTCCAAAGTTTCTGATGTTTAACATTTGATTCAGATTCGAGCCATCTATCCAGATAATCGTTCAAAAGTAATTGTTGGAAAAGTGAGCAAATGTGACTGTGATCGTACGAATTGTCCATGTGAAGATCTTCATCCAACTGTTGCAACTTCTGCTTTTCTTCATTCTCCATCGGCTGTGGCCGTTGATTCAAAAGGACTGATATATATAGCTGATAAGGTGAACATTTTCTAAAAAACTGAAACTTCTATGAACATAAATGTTTGATAAATGTTTATGTCATAGTGTTATGGCAAATGACTGCTATTGTAATAATAGTGGTAATGCAGATAATCTGCAATTTTCATTATCACATTATAGCTCTAATAGCACAAGTAACGATTCAAATCTTCAATATTAAACCATTTAGATACTTTCATATCAATTCAATATATTTGAATCTAATTAATATTTGAATTTGAAATATTTTGTAGGGTAATTTCAAAATTAAGAAACTTCAAAGACCCAATGCAATGTACGATGAAACAACTCGACAATACCGTATCCATAGCCCTCACACTAACGAAATTTACCTATTTAATAAGATCGGTTTCCACGTGAGCACTGCTAATCTTCTTTCTGGCGACACGATATTCAATTTCACGTACAATATTGACACGCAGTAAGCCTCTCTTTTTGCACTTTTTTTTTTCAAATTTTTTTTTCATTTTTCAAAGATATTCTAAATATTTAATGTTTTGTAAGATCTAACGATTTTTCTTGTGTTCTTTATAGTCTTGGTCGTTTGACGCAAATAACTGGTACCGGTGGACATACTCTTCGACTTCATCGAATAGATGACAAGAAAACTTTACTAGAGACAGCTACAGGTCTTCAGACAATATTAAATTTCGATCAGTTTGATTCAACATTATCAAAGATTACGTTTCCTAGTGGTGGTGCGTTGTAGTTTCTTCATTTATTTACTAATATTTCAAATTTTTTCAAGTTTTATAAGTGCTTTACAACTGCTTTTTGCCTTATTTTTTAATCATTGGCCAAATTAACCGATCATTCTTTTCCAGAAGCTACCAAATTTTCGTACTTCCCTGGACATCTCCTTCGTTGTCGCGAAATAGTTAATCGAAATTGGTGCTTTGAATATGATGAATTTGGGCGTGCAAAAGCATTGCTGAATCCAGCTGGAAACCATTATTCCATGACGAAACGTGATTTAATACATGGCAGTTTATTAACGAGAGTGACTAGAAATAATGAGCCATACACGGTTTACGAATTTTCCGATAAGAAATTCACAGAAGAAGGTGAATTTAAATATTTCTAAAATTTAAGGAAAAAAATGGATGAAAAGCTGAGAAATTTAGAAATATATGAAAGATTTTTAAGAATAATAGATGTATGTTGATAGTAGCAAGAATAAAATTTTATTCTGCATATTGGAATTTAATGGCTGAAATTAGATGCAATTTTGAGAGGGAATTTCTTGTTGTTAACGAGAGAATAATGAAAATAAAGAAAAGAATATTTTGTGAAATTTTTAGAAGAATTAATTTCTTAAAAAGTTGAAAGGAAAACGTGTGCATATTCCGATCTGAATATTGTCGGAATTCTTGATCGTTAATGCTAGCAAAAAAATAATTAAGGTGCGCAGAATCAACAGGTGACGATACTCGATGAAGGTTTGTTGATTGTCGCGTTTGGCGCACGAACTCATTTCGATGGTGTAACGCATCCTCTTCTAGAACCGCATGAAACAGCAATTTTAAAACGGAAAATAACTCTTCCGGAAGCAGTAAATCCGCCAAGACGTGAGCTAAATTTACGCTTTGAATGGCGTGGCTACATACGTCGCAAGGAATCCGGTCGTCGTGATTCGCAGAAATGGCATCGCATTCAGCAGGTCGGAAGGAGACCGAGGGTATGAGTTAGGGTGTGCGGTGCTGGCTTCATGCTCTACTCATACATCGAATGTCTTCATTTTATTAACATCTCTATTTAACTGACTTAATTTTAACAAATTGCGATTTTCATCGATTGATGCAATTATAATGCTTTTTTTGCAAATAGAGATTGATTTCCTTTTAATGCATGTCTGAGTTGAAGAAAAGCTTGTTGAATTTAATTATTTAGTAGCATATTTAATTCTCATATATTTCATTTTTGAAATTTTCATGACTCAGAATTCTGCTTGTTATTCTTGTAATAGGAAAATGTCTGACGACTTCTATACAATGATTTTTACAAAATTTCTATGAATTTATCGTCATTTTAGCTATGTCAACAAGAATAGAATAGCTCGCAAGTTTGATTCAATTAACAGCTATCTCGAGGTTTGGCATAGTCATCCTCACTTTGGCCATATTTCTGCTATTGCATGTGAATTTCTGTATGTTCAACAAATTCACTATTTGTTTAAAATTTCAGATCAATGGACGTAATGTGTTCACAATTGAATATGATTGTGATAGCAGACAAGATACTGTTCGGAATAGTCTTGATGAGGAAGTTCTGGCCATCCAGTATAATGATGCTAGTCAAATAACTGCTCTGATTCCACTTACTCCACGTGAACAACCTCATATAGAAGCTATAAAAATTATGCATGATTCATCGGGAAGACCAAGTCGAATAACTTGGGGAGCCTCATCTATTAATTTCGAATATGATCGATTAAATCGAATTATTTTGATATCTGCAATAGCGCAAGGTGTCAGTTATCTTGAACGGTAAATTTTTTTTTTTTTGAACAGCTTTATTTATTAGCAAACTTTGAGTTGTTACTGCAATTTTGAAAATTTGTGATTGTAAAATGATGAAAATTTCCAGGAAATTTTTTTACCAGAAGGAGAATCAATTAATTCCTTCACTTGTCCAAGTGCCATCAGGCGAGAAATATCGTTGGCGTACTGATCGTATTGGTGGTATCACATTTCTGAAAACTCCAACTGGTGTTGTGCATAACTTCATGCAATACGCCATCTTTGATCGAGTTTGTCGACAGCGTAGTGTTTCATTTTCTAATGCATCTTACGTTGCATGTATGGATGATGATGAACATTTATTGGATTATCAAACACCGGATCGATTGCATTCTCTGACCATGAAACGTGACATGTATGGAAGAGTGGTGCAAATAACTTCAGATGCCGAAAATATCTTCTTGAGATACGAAGGACAAAGTGAAAACTCTCAGGTCTGTTTTTATATTTTGAATTAATATAGTTCATGATTAAGTCCAATTTTCGATAACCAATATTTTCTTTGTAAAATCGAAAGAAAGAAGACATAAATTTGTAATTTGTATTTTACAAGTTTGGAAAAATCATTCCCACACTATATGATGATTTTTACTTTCTTACACATTTGGGAAAGTACTAGATATGGTTCTGTTCCGGAGGTAGCGGTCATTTTAGATTGATACCTTTAATATTAGATGATTATTTCCAAATTATTTAACTCCAATAAGTATATAGGCTTTTTTGCAAAAATTTATTCCTCTCAAATATTTAAATTCTAATGTGAAGTTTCTTTCAGGTGCAAGAAGTTAGCAGCAGTTTTCTGAAGAGAACATATCAGTGGCAGGGTATGTTACATTCTATTATTCATGAAACTCATATGGCTGTCACTCATTCAGATCGGTAATTTTTATTTTTTTTTTTTTGTTTTTTTTTTTTTTTTACTAATTCTTACATATTAAAGTTACAGGAATATTAATTTCTCATAAAGCAAATCTTCTTAGAAATTCCTTACCTTTTACATATTATCCGGAATCGTCTACAATAATATTTTCGATATGAGGTTTCTTTTTATGATTTGCATTGATAAATTTTTTTGCAGTCGTTCTGCTGAAAGTTTAATGGAATTCTTATACGAGTATGATGATTTTTTCCGATTAATAACAGTGACAATCATTTACAATGGTGTGCGTTTGCAACCACAAAAATATCAATATGATTCTCGACAAGGACGGTTGACAAAACTGAATAATTTTGTCTTCTTATATGATTTATACACACGTAGAGTAATGGGTGAAAAGGTAATTTTGTTCAG
Source organism: Onchocerca lupi (assembly GCA_028564675.1). NCBI lineage: Eukaryota > Metazoa > Nematoda > Chromadorea > Rhabditida > Onchocercidae > Onchocerca > Onchocerca lupi. The sequence goes on along the minus strand of JAOVVO010000189.1, from coordinate 80,371 downwards.
ATTTCCGTTTTCAAGAGATTATTTATTCAACAAAGAGTCATTGATGTTGCACGCAAAGAGAAATAATTGTCTGCTTTTTACAACGGCGAATATAGATTATATTCAAGAAATATTTCAAATAAACCATTGCTAATCAAACAAATACTTCCTTTATTTCAGTTAGTAATGGAGATTTTCTATAATAATGCTAATGAGGAAATCATGCGAAAGCTAATGATCAATGAACTAAAAGTTGTGGAAATGAGCGTTACGCGACACGCGCTTGGTTGGGTTGAAGCTGTTGATTGGACTGTCATCGGAGAGAAAAAGCCAACCGAAAAACGAACATTTAACATGGATGGACAAGTACAATTTACATCATTCAGACTAATTTCCAGTTTTTCAAAATTCCCAAAAGTTTCGACTTTTTATGAATTTTGTTTTTTTTTTTTCTACTGTTATAGAATTTTATTGTATCTGTATTTTAGTTGGTACAGTTTACAATTGGTGAATCAGATGATTATCGATGGACACTTCACTACGATTTAGATGGACGATTAAAGGCTATCAATGATGCAAAAATATCATTTACCAGTGGGAAACTGAAAAGCATAGATCAGGTTTGTAAGTGTATGAGAATATTCAGATTGACTGAATTTGCAATCAAAAAATAATTGTCATTGAAGGTAGAGTATATAGTGAATACAAACGGTTGGACGCGAAAACGTGGTGATAAGTATTTCGAATATGACGTCTATGGTCGAGTACGTCGCGCCTATCAATCCGGCATGATGGATATTGAATACGGTTATGACGATCGATCACGAATAATTTGGAGAAGAGTGGATGATAAGCAGTTTTATCGTTTTTTTTACGCAATACCTGATCGACCATATCTCTTAACACATTTCACCTCGTAAGTTCTGTTCTTTTTGATTACTTACGATACCGGAGATTACTTTTGATACCGGAAATCCATTTACTCGTAAGTTCTTATTTAATATCAGCTTATAATCATATTACCTGATGGCGATAAGTCACGAAGGAAGCCACGTAAAAGTTGTGGTCATCTGACTCAAATAATATAAAGTACGAAAACTTTAATTGCTACAAATCAATCAACTTCATTCTTAGATCTGAATAAAATTGGCCATTAATTACAGGACAAGCGAAACAGTGTCAACTATTTTATACGACGATCGAGATGTCCCATTCGCCTTCTACAGCGGTGATAAATATTATGTTTTATTTGTGGATATCGATGGTTCTATTCGGTTCATTTTTGCATCCGATGGTACCATGGTGAAAGAAATAGTTCGTAATCCACTTGGTGCAACCATCATGGACAGTAACGATGATTTCTACTTCCCACTTGGATATCGACATCAATTCGATGACCCAATCACCGGCATTGTAATTATGGGACCGGAAGCACGGCCATATGATACATTTGTGGGACGTTTCATGTCTATTTCGATTTCTTATGTCACTTCACAATTGGATATTTTTGCTCCTGAATACGAAAGTGACCCCTTTCGTGCAATACCAACGGAATCGAATTTACTGCGACATTTCCCATTTGGTAACGATCAGTTTTATTTTGCTTTTAGTTACCGGACTTCATTTCTGATTTCTTATTTTTTTAAGCAGGCGGTCTATTTTTAAATTTTCTTGAGTATTATGAAAGGATTTTAACTTCCTTGATTCAAATCACCTAAAATGACTTCTGCTTCAATTATTCTGCCCAACATAAAAGTACTATATTATATTATATATGATAGATCTGAATAATAAGAGGACAATAAGAACTAATATAAGTGCTGAATCAATGGTAGCTAAATGATGAGAGACGCTAGGATTTTTAAAATTGAATCGCCTTCGATTAATTGAAGATTTCCAGATATCGAAAAATGGATGGAGATGAATGGATTCTCACTTGCACAAGTACTCCCTTCTGTTCCCAATCCCACTCAGAATCGCGGTCTTCAGAAACTGCTGCAACTACCTGATAGCCTTTGTACAGTTAGCGTCACTCACATCCTTTCTTCATCATTTTGCTCATTGATTCATAAAGTGAAGCATTTCAAGCAGTTTCTTACTGTCACACCACCAATACTTCTGCCATTTTCTCGACTTCCATTTCTCGTCCTATTTGATAAGACATCTTACAGCTCCAGCGATTCGCTTGGTTTTCGCGGATTAACTTTTATAAAACGTCCATCTGATAAGGTACATATTTTGGAATATTTGATAAAATTATCGTTAAAACACATTGCCGTCTTCAAAAGATTTTATATATATATATATTGTCAGATCATATGACGTTACCTGGTTAATAGTTTATTTGGTGCACTTGACCGGTGATTCAGACCTCTTGGCTTCAGTCAATCATATGTTCGTACAGTGTGATCTTTAAAATCTCTAGAATATATGTCGCTGAGTATCGGTATCGCCAATCCTTTACAACTATTGTATATCCCTTCTGCTTACATTATTACAAAAATTGTGAGAGGAATCACGGGTGCTAATATCTTTTAACTAAACTTTCAAGTTGGCTTCTACCAGCATCAAGGAATTAGAATTTGTATATTTACATTTATATTTTGAGCTTCCTCAATATTTTTACAATAATTTGTTGTGTGTACTTATTTTACTTTTTCTTGCTTTCTGTAAAATCAAGAAAAATTGCTGTGGTTGTAACTCAAAGATTTTTGGAAATCTGTATATTTTTTATTTCTTGTTAAACTTATCATAGTACCATTTAATGGAAACGAGTATGGTTTGAAGTACCAGTACGTTGAAGTTTACGCTATAATATATTAGAAAGTTTTTCTTTTTTCATTCTTTTTTATACGAAGATTGTGTTTAGCATCATTTGAACAAAAGGCGTCAAAATCAAATAATTTCGTATAATATTTAATAGATTTCAAATTTCAGCTTGAAGTGATTGGACATTCTTTGAAGGATGACGAGAAGCTGAATGCCCTGAAGAAATTGCTAAATGATAGCTTCTTCTTGAACATTATAAATATGCATTTATCAAAAGAGCTTGTGCAAGTAATAATGTTTAAATACTGTTTTCGACTTTTTTTTTTTTCAGTTTTAATTAACAAATTAGTCTAGCAGTCCATAATTTTCAAAATGTTTGTCAATTTTAGATCTATTTCGCCACAAATCTGACTTCTGATAAAATACCATTGGATGAACTGGCAAAATTATTCAATATTTCGAACTTTAACCAACACTTGACGCTCCAAGCTGGAAATACTGAACTTATATTTCATTATGGCAATAGTTCGGTATGTTTGAAAATTTCTGTTTCATTAACACAATTAAGAAGTTTCATAACTCATTTAGACTAAATTTTATACTTAAATGCAGACTTAGAAAATTGGAAAAATTGGTTCCATCTTTTCAAATACCATTTGAATTTCCTAAAATATGCCATTTTTGCATATCTCTTTCGAAATATTAGCAGACTTGAATAAATTTCGATTTATAACTATGCATTATTTTAGGAAACTGTCAAATCTGAAATAGTTCGTCAACAGACTTCCGAAATTAGTAAGATAATTTGGGAAGATGAAGTAGAGCGTGCTCGTTGTGGTGCAATCACTCGACATCCATGGACCAAATCCGAATTGTCGAAACTAATCTCAGAAAGAGTCGTAAATGGTTATGAGCTTAAGTTTCGCCCAGATAGATCGATGCCTGTTCTTGCGAATACTTATTTATGGACATTTCAAAGGGTAGCTGCCTGACTTTGATATATTTTTTACCGGTTTTTGAAGGATTTTCCTCATTTGGAACTTTCTTTGTTATCTGATGATTGAACAAGCCTTTAGCTGAGTTTAGTAGAATTTTTGCCTAATCTGAATAAAGAATACGAAATTAAAAGGAAATTGGCTACTCTCTTCATATAATGACGCTGTTATGCTTGAATAATTGCTCTTAATTTCAATTCATTTTCTATCATTTGGGGAAATTTTTATATATCTGTATAATAAAGATTTATATATTTTTGTATGGCATTTCGATATAATTTTAACTCCTAAAATGATGAAAAGGCTTTTTTATGAATTTCGAAATAATCACCATTTCTGAAACTCTTAGGACTACAGTTTTTTCTTTTCTTTCTAGAAACATGTAGGGTTTCAAGTTTGTTATTCTCATGATTTTTTGCTCATCATTTCTGTTTATAACCATCATGCATTATATATTGTCTTCCTCATAATTCCTGTAATTGAAAGTCTATTTTCAGTTGGATTCTTGCAAGAGACACCTCTCTTGTCTTCCAACAATCATTGTTTTGCTATTATCAAAATGTGTACATTGTTTCATTGTCTAACTATTCCATATGCAGAGTTGCCTTCACATTGTTTGCAAAGGAATTTATTATTATTGTTTGACAATTGTCTTGTTTATTGTACAGTGAATCAACATGTGCTTTCAACAATATATTGGCGTTGCCGGAAAGCAAATAGCTTCGGCCTGAAAATAAAAATTTTGCCTTTGTCGCATATAATAAAAACATATTATCATAAAAGAGTATTTAATTTTGATACCTGTAAGTATTAATGGCGAGAAAAGCAGGTAGTACCACAATACTATGATATAAGCCAATGCAGCAAACAAACAGTACCCCATAGGTAAATGTTTTAACGATGTAGCCCTGAAAAGAAATGGTAGTAAAATTATTGCTAAATTATATCAATCTTCCTGATTCCCTTGATTCATAGAATGAAAATAATGCCGAGGAGTAAATCTGAGAGATTCTAATTCACTTTTTCCTACTACTTGCTCATTTCGCTCATATTTCGTCTTCTACAAAAAAAAAAAGTATCCGAAAATATAGGAATGCACAAACTTTAACAGGCGATATACATATCACACCAATTATCGTCGAAAGCGATGCCTGAACAACTGGCCAACATACAATGCTTAGTGTGCCTCCTAAAATTTATTTTAAAAAACACACAATATGATCTACTGATCTATTTATAATTCAAGATGACAAATTATTTGCACAAAACCTAAAAAAATCAATTGAGTCTTTCGAATGGACATTCAAAATGATAGAAATAAATTAATTACCAATTGGATCTTTTGAACATCGTTGGAAATGATAAAAATGTGCCAACATATGAGAAGAATAATCAACCGAATAGCCGATGCTTAGAAGTATAACAGTAGCTGATATGATATCCAAATGAGTTCCACAAATATTTAGCAATGCAAACACTCCGAAATTGATGCTAAATGTAGCCCATATTATGAGAATACAGTTCATCAACGATGGGGTCAATATTAAGATAGCACAAGTTGAAGCCATCCCTGCAACCTTTCACCTGTCATCCAGTAATTGCTGATAAGCTGACAATTCAAAGACTCTTGTTAGCTTCCTCATTGATTGGCATTAGCAATCGATACTTAAGGCCAAATATTTATTTCTGTGAGCAAATTATGAATAGATGTCAAAATGACTTTCTAATATGAAGACAATGATTAAAACTTTCTTATCAAAATTTTTAAATTAAGAAATATTGAATTGACAACCTGCTAAAAGAGTATTGGTGAAGACTAAGTGTGGCATTAAATTATCCTGTTCTATCAGATCGTACATTACATGATAAGTAAGAAATCGTATTGAATAACGCTTCTCAGCGGTTTTCACTTTGCTTCTTATCAGATGCATTGCACTTTTCCTAAAATGCTTAATCTTTGCTCTGTCCAAATTTATCAGATTTTCTTCAAAATATGAACCATTCATGTTTTGTTGTAGATGAGATTATTCTCTACCTGCTTAAACGAGTGACATTGAAGAGTGGCATATGAAGTCTACTAGATTTAATCAATAAGCGAGTATTATTTCTCTTTTTTTCAAAAATTATATCCCGGCTAAAATGCCTGAAAATTGATGATATTGAATTTAACTATAAACAATATAGTATCTTTGATGAAAAGTTATGTTTTATGCAACAAATATAACGCAATAAATCCTCTCATTAAAATGCCATAACTGCCATATTCACGGGGTAAAAAAAAAAGCATTTAAATTCGAATTTTGAATTTGATTGCGAAGGCTTATAGTAAAGCTGTAAGTTGTTCTGTCTAATTAGTCAATAATTTTGATTTCAGAACTAATAATCAGTCATAATTGATATGAGGCAAAAGATTTTCGCTATGTGTTGGGGCAATATAGAGTTTGGACACAAACCTGTAGGCTGGATGTTGCAGAAACTGCGCCATCTTTTCGTAGAGCAAAGTTGAATTGGCGACGAATCGTTCAGTATTGTTTTCAATACTAGAATTTTAGAATTTATGGCATAATTTATTTGTAATGACGCCTTTCATTATAATCTCTAAACGGAAGGACGAAAAGATCTCAGAGGATAGAAATACAAAATGATGAATTCGGAAAACTGCCTTAAAAAATCCAGAAATGATGAAAACCAGAAAGTTGCTTTCATCGTATAATCAGTATTTTCGAGAATCGCAATAGCATGAATTAGACGCCATTGGAAATGGCGATCAAAATAATCTGATTCATCAGGCAAAACTACTTCCAGTGGTGTACTGTATGCGGAAAAATACTCTTCATACATTCTCAAATATTTGTAAGTACTGAAATCTTTTAGTTTATTATTTTGTACTTTATCATTGATAAGATTATAACTACACTTATATGCTTTCGGATATCGTGTTACCTTCTTTTTTTCCCCAGGAATCTCGAAAAAAACACTTTGACACTGTATATAATTCAGCCTATTATGAAAAAGTTTCACCCTGTATCAATCGGTAAAAGCGAAGAAAGTTGCAAGCCTATATCGATTTTCCTGTTCAGAATAATGCTCGAACCAATTAAATAGACGGCATAGCTTAAGCAAACAAATGCGATGAAATACTTATTTTTGAAAATTTTTGCGTAAAGTGATGGCAATGACGATCGGGAACACTCAGTCTGTACTGAAAAAAAGAATTAACTGCACCAACGTGGTTTAAAATTAGGTTTTTTATTAAATAGGTAACTGAAAAAGTGATGGTTCAGAAATCGATTTTCTATATATTTCAAATTCAAAGCAAACTCGATGATCGAATTTTCCCGTTCGATTCTGAACAGTTTTGTTGTGTTGGAAAACTAATTAAATTATGGTCAAGAGAATTCGGAGCTGTCGTAGCTAGTAGAGAGCCGAATAATGTGAGTTGAAATAAGAAAACGACGAAAAGTGAGACAGCGCTGTAAATGCAAAATATTCGGATGATTGGAAAGGGCGCAAATGAACCAAGCGTGAAAACAAGTATATTGCCTATCGTAGTCAACAGTATCGATACAATACTTTCTCTGAAAAGCATTCAAATTAAATTCACAACTGTGCTGCACTTAACACCGATATATTGATAAAATTAAGGGAAGTTGATTACTTGCAAATTGCATGAATTCACTTTTTTTTTTGACGAAAATTTTATGTGGAAAATAGTCGGAACTTTTGAAATACAATTCCATTTTTCAATAGGAAGGCTGAAACATCAAAAAAATTATTGATTTAATTGTTTTTTGGTCATCCTGAGATTAAGCAACTGACTAGCCTAGTCTAGTTTATTCCAGGACTTAGAATGAAAAAAAAAAAAAAAAAAAACAAGCATAAACGAACCGGAAAGTCGTTCGCATCAAATCACAACGATCAGTGGCACCATTGGATGATGTAGAAATCGTTTGTTCCCAAATGGAAAGCATTATGAACATGTCATCAATGCCGATTGCTACATCAAAGAATGTTTGAAGAATAGTATAAAATAAATATGCTTGAAATTTAATCAAATTTCTCAGTGATTTAATCATTCCAGAACCTTTCATTGATCTTTCTAAATGGAACTTACAGGAAAAATGCTTTTAAGAAAATTTATTTTCTCAGTCATTTAAAAATGCTTACAAAGAACCAGAAATGGTGTGACAAGCGCAACTTGTACCAAATGTATACCAATGATATGCAGAAATCCAAAAGCTGTCACAAGTCCGCATGCTAAAATTTGATTTTATTTTCCTAAAACAAAAAGTACTGCTAGAAATACTACAAAAAATTAAACTTTTCTAATACATGGCTTTGAAGTGGCTCTGAAAAACGTGGAGTAGTTCTGTTTAATGATTTTTTATTTAACAAATTAGCTAGATAGTCGGAAAGTCCTTAAACACGTGTTTTGTTCATATAAAAACATGATCCTATTCGGATGCAACGTTGTTTTGAAAATTCAAGTCAGTCGGTGAAGAATTTGAAATGTTGTATAAAAATGAACAATTGCGAAAGTAAATAGTCAAAAATTCAAGCATGATCAATAAATTCAGCATAAAATAGTTATTTTACTTCAGTACTTTTTAAAATCTTTGACAAATCTACATTATATTCTGGATCCTGATTTGAGTAATGTCTAACTGCAGACTTAGCTTTAACTTACTTCTATCTGTAACAGATATGAAAGGTAAAAAAAGGTAGGTATATATCTATGTAAAAATACGCACCTATTCGAACATAACGTTGTTTTAAAATTTCAAAGCAATCGGGAAGACCTTGCAACATTGTATGAAAAGTCACAACGAGCATTTACTTTTTTATTTATATAGAATATGGATTGAATAGATTTCGCTTTTTCAAAGAAGGCTTTTTTGCAAGACTTTTCTGACTCATTAAAAAATTTAACCAGGGAGATCTCTAGTACAAATTATATTTTAGTATGATACGCTCTACTGATGTATATACAAAAAGTTTAGTATGTAAATTAAATCATTTGCTTTTCATTAAAAAATTTAATATAATCTCATGCAAAAATATTCGTCGTAAGTTTAATTCATTTTATTTATTTGTTTACATGTTCAACAACACTTGGAAGCCTTTAATTGATAAAATTTCTGGGAAAAAGCATCTTCTTTACGTTTGATAATATTGATCTGAACCTGATGATCAAGTTGAAATAATTATAAAACAAACCGGCAGATAAGACGCCATAAAAAGAAAGCAGCATAAAACGCAAATTACAGCTACATTTCATTGAACTTAAACAGCAGAAAGAAATCAAACAAAATGCTAATAGTGGGAGCAACCTGAAAGTAATTTATGAATCGTTATTATTAGTATAGGGATAATTTAAAAGAAATATACAAATTTCATCTAAAAATACCTTCGAGTTCGTCCTGCTATCAGTTTCATATCTCGCTCATATTGACTATGACTCCATTTTGTTATTTTTATGTTTGAAGGATATTTCAAGTTACGCTCGACATATCTATCCCACATATCGTCGAATTTCGTGATATGATAAGGTGGTGGAAAATCGAAAATCATACGAACACATCGAGCCGAAATAATTCTGCTTGAATTCCCTTCAGTATGTACACCTCCAAATGTGGTACCCGTGAAAATAGTCTGAGAAGTGCTAAAATTAACTGAGAACTGAAATGTATTTCCATAACTTTAATGAAGACATTCAAAAGTTCTAATTGATTGGTGCTAATTAGTTCGAGAAGATTTTGAAACATAATGTACGTAACAAACATACTTGTATATGAAAAGATGCCAAATAGGATATTGGACAGGCTGCGATTGTGCCAAATAAGTGTTGGATAAAAGGAACAAGTCAGGAAAACAGTATCTTCCATCTTCTGATGCTTTTGAGCAAAGATTGGAATAACTTATTATATCATCGTTATATATTACCTTCAACTTTTTTCATCAGAACATAATTGCATGGCTAAAAAATTTGCCAGAAACAAAGTAAAATTTCCTCACATTTAATAGTTCCAGCTTGTTTCGAAGGTTTTGATAGAATTTAACAAATTGAGGTTCGTAAATGGAACCAGATAATACTTCGAAGTTAAGAATACGTAAATTTGGCGATAAAAATGTACGATCATAATAATGTACTCCATGCGGAAATATTTTCTCGATTCTGAAAAGAAAGTATATCTTTCAATTTGCAAACATTTTTTTCTTCTTTAATTAGCTAAAAATCTGCTGCAAAAGAATTGATTTCATCAATGTATAATCGAATTTATTCCTCATATTTTTAGAGAATTTGAACTTCAAACTCCAAAATTCTGAATTCGAAATTTCTCGGTATTTATATAATTTTCGTTTTAATTTTGAATATATACTTTTGCTTGTCTCGTTCACTTGCAGAATTTCGAGGTACAAAGAGTTTGCTTGAACCAATTGCGCTTGGTTCTCGAAAAAGCTGACTGAATGAATCAAGAAAAGGGATGAAAAAAAGACAAAAGGAACAGACAGGTAATACTGCGAAACGGTATGGATGTCGTGCAATCAAGGTACCCAGAAACGCTCCAGCTTCTCGAATGTAACTTTCCATCGATCAATAAGAATATGTCAGAATTTAAAGTTAACAAGTCATTTTGATAAATTTTGAAGACTAAATATATATTTAAACTGTACGCCTTCCATTCAATACTGGGAGTATATTATCCACCATTTTCTATTGTAAGTACTCTATAAATTTTAATGCCTTCTAATTTCTATTCCTTCGATGGGAACGAAAAAAGATAAGCAGTATGCATATGTGTGGCTGTTTTAATTGCTTAATAACAAAATTGAATACCTGTGCCAGGTAATAACTTTTTAAAGATTGTCAAAGGGTTAGTTATAATTTTAACGTCGTCATCATCCAATGCACCATACTTATAAATAATTATAAACCTTTTCTATACCTCTCTCGCCCGCAATTTATTCCGCATCAGTCATTCATTTCTCGGTAATTATAACAATTCATTGGACTATTTCTGAACTGTCATAAATCATCAATGTATTTCAATTCCCAGAAAATTACCGATCATAAAAATGAGTAAGCATGAACTTAATTCAGGTAAAATCGTCTTCTCATAGCAGATTTAAAAACCAAAAATATACAAAATAAATAGCTAATTCGAGAAATCTAATTCGTATAAAAGTCTGAAACGTGTTAAACCAATTGAAAACATGTTAAACCACTTATTTATTAAATGGAAGCCAAATTCCCCCGTAATCACTTATTGCAGTAAACTGAAACTGAAAATTATCAGAACAAATTATGTAAACGGAAAGAAAAGCTCATTCAATTGACAGTTAGATGAAAATTTGGAAAAGATTGAAAGTTTTTATTGAAAAATTACAACTGGACTACGAAAAATTTTTGTATTAGAAAGATACTATTTTTGCTTGTCTGAAAAGATATCGCAGTTTCTCAAATAGTTCAATTACTTTACACAGCAAATTTTTAGAAAATTCGATTTAATTATCCAACAACGCTCTTACTGATCATTAAATTGAAGGGTTTCCCATGAATATTGAAATGATTATCGGAATTATTGGTGTTGATCCGAAGTATCCGCTTCAATACAGTTGTGATAAAACTCTCGAAACGAAGGCTTTCGAGTATGAAGTACAGATACTTGACATTTCTCTTTTCTTCTTATGATGTCAGCTGATTGAATATCAATGTCAGATGTTTCAACCTTAATTTTTATTTTGATTCAGAAAACTCATTATGGAAATTTGAGTCGAGGAAATGATGATGTTCTCGGTCAGATGATAGTTGAACGCGAGGTTTGATGTTTTGATGTTGCTTTAAAAGTTTAAAAGCGCATCGAGTGTTATTTATGGCGCATCAGAACTGAAACAGTTACGATTGTCGGAAGAATCCGAAAGATATAAGGCTGTATATAGGGATGTCAAGAGGTCAAATAGCGGGAAGATGTTAATGGAGTCAAAATATGCAATCATGATAGACAAGAGGTGTCAAAGATCAAAAAGTGCTCGACAATAAGTAGAGCGACACAATTTTAAAGGAATCATAAATCCGAAAGAATGAATATGTTTACCGCCAAAATGCTCTGATTTTCAGAAACAAAAAGAGGTCAACCAATCATGAGGCGACACGTTAGAATTCAGGTAAGGGGGATGAACCCCGAAGAATTTAAAAGCTGAGGATTTTGAAGCTGAAGTCAGTGTTTAGGCCGATACTATTCTTCAGTATAGCAACATTCGGGATTCAGATCGACACAATAGTAGTGTAGTGCTATGGAGGTATTGATTGTACAAATTAATTTCATTTTATAGAAATTTCCTAATTTTCAGTTTAAGCTGGTGTGTCCCTATTTGAAGTACTTTTCAGCCTTCTGAAAATGGATCTTCTCTAACGAAAAGATACAATTCGGTCGTGTATTGTCACAGTCTGATCATATATTGTATCTGTATTGTCACATTCTGTCTGGTTGCTATGTATATTCTGCAATGGATTTTTTATCGATACGAAAAATCAAAGAAATCGACAATGCGAAAAGCAACAATATTACCTACCGTCCGGTTAATAGGCGTAAGAATGATGGAAATTGAGTATGTTTTCATTTTTATCTTTCCATTGCTACTGTAATATTTTTAACCGTTTATTCCATCTATAAGAAAGCCAGATAGCATTAAATTCAAATTCCTCGTGAAACATGAATAACAAGCGATATTGCCTATCTCGAAATGTCAAATATCATTTCATATTTTAGTATGCTATTGTTGCATATACTTCAATGTTGTCACATAATTACAATGGTAGTTTACTCAGCAGAACAGCTTCGGGAAATCTATGAATATTCTAAACGATGTACTTTTTCAGTAAAAACAATCATTTAACCACTGATGCCATGAGCCGAAGCAAAAATAGCAATAATAGAATCATCTTGAAAATGAATCGTTAGTTAATACTTACACCAATGTATTTTTAAGAAATCAAATGTGACAATCGAAAGTGACCGGTCATCGTCTATTAATGGTCACATTTATAACTATCTTGCTCATTCTCTTGACGATCAGTTTTTAAGAAATTTATGACTGAATAACATTAAGATTGTTTTGTATAAAGGTATGACAGTTCGCCACCAGTAATAACAAATTTGTTTCTCAAAAATTACTTTTATGTATATTTTGTTCATTAAGAAGATATGAGTAATTTATCAGGTTTTTCACTATTTTTTGATTTTCATAATTATGCCATGTTTACACTTTTCTTTTTATTTTTATACAAATTTTATTGTCATGAAAATGGAACGTACTTCATTACCCATTTACAAACAGCAAAAGTTTTCTATCACGAAATTTTTAAAACTCGAGGCAATTGTACTTTTGATTTTATTTATTGCTTTCCTCTCGTATTCTTTTTTCTAAGTAAATCTTGTTATTGAGAAAAACCAGCACTTATTGTTGGAAAATTGTTTTGAATTTATATGACGGAAACGAATCCTATAGTAAAAAGACTTTTATTAATAAATGGAAGAATGTATCTTCCTATATAATACAAACAATTTTTGGAGAATATCCATGATAATTAATTTATCATAGGATTATTCTTCCTTTGCTGCTAGTAAAGAAGAATATTCATCCTTAATTGTCGATTCGTTGTAGAAACTGTTGCTTTATCGTCCTGAATCGCTGTAGAAATTGATGTAGAAAATTGTTCTTGAAAAAACGCTTTTGGGGAACCCACCTGCTCCAAAATCCGAATCTTATAAATCCTTTCGGAGGTTCCTCCTCCTTTTCTGATCTCCAACATATAACTTATGATGGTCGATCTCACTTTGTTTATCTGTTAATCGAGGCGTCTCGGCGGTGAACATGTTTATTTATCGCAAAACAATAAACATGTTTATCCTTTGTTATCAAACATGTTTCTCCTTTTGGTATGGCGGTAAAATGTTTATCAGTTTGTCAATCCATTTGAAACTACGCGCTTCTTGACCTTTGCCACTTTTGTTTACATTAACTATATCTTTCAGATTTTTCCGACAGCCATTTCATTTACTTTTAGTTTCTATAAACTGTTTATTGTCGAGTATCCAGTTATAAATATCGACAATGCAATATGGAAAAGAAAAAACTGCGCGACAAACAACTAAAAAAACCAAAATAGAGTCTGAAAGTGAAATTCGAAATATTTTATTTAGAAACGACTAAATTAAGAATAGGTTTCAATTTATCGACAATGCTCAAATTCCTTGGTCATTTTTAGGAAAATATGCCATTTGAATGGAATAAGATCCTATCTGTTTTCCATCTCTTCTAACAAATAAGACATTCCCTCATTTATTCAAATTCTTAAATCTGTATATACACAAGAGCATATCCAAATATCTCAGATTTTTACAGAAATAAATGATGATATATGGGAAGAGGGATAGCTTTCTTTCCTTCCTTGTTGTTATCTCATCGCCGACATATCTGTCATAACAGGGAGGTAAATGTGCTGTATAGCTGATAATCGGTCTTTTAAAGAAACTAATGTTTGCTCCGCAATAGATATATTCTGCTGACTTGAAAAAGTTGAACCCTGATGGGCAGTACCAACACAAACATGACTTAAATACTGCATATGAGCATTAAGATCAGTTTCGATTGAATTAAGGCACTTCTTGAATGCTGACGATGCTTCCTCCATCTTAGATTTGCTGATCTGAAATGAAATTGGAATACATGCTCATAGAAATTATAGAAATATCTATTCACAATACAAAAATGATGTTATGCATAAATTTTGTGAAAAATGCCGTTTTGATTTTTCCACACTTGTTTTCCTGATTCCTTCATCTCTCAGAACATAAACTATAGCATGCTGAATTATGATATGAAGCCTAACACGTCAAAATACATGCTATTTCCAAACAAATAAAAAAGATTATAATTACAAATTACAAAGACCAATTACAAAGATGTCTTTTTCCCTAGTTTGTATAATAATTCTGGCATCATTTCATTTTTTTCAATGACAAAAAATATATAGAAACAACAGTATTATATCATGCAAAGACAACTGATTCGCAAGAATATTCTTCACATCATCCAAAATATACTATATTAAATATGTCAATTTCATTATATAATAAGCACCAAATAATGGAATATTCAAGAAACACAGTGGCTATCTGTCGAAATAATAAAAATGATAAAATCTTATTCATGTCGTTTCAAAGGTTCCATTGAAGTATAATAAGGAACTACGAGAAATTTAGGCTCATTATTTCTTCAGTAAGGTAAGGTATAAAATTTTCTTAACAAGAGATTATACGTACACGACACTTGCCTGTTTCTCCTTGCTCAGTTCGTTGACACATGTTTGTGCATGTTTGATCAATTCAGCTATTTTTTGTTCAACATCACCGATAGCTTTCAACCGCCATGCCAGCTCTGAACCGGATGAACTGCTCAGATTCGACATATTATATAGTACTAAAAGTCAACGTTTTGGATAATTTTAAAAGTATCGCATAGCAATAAATCATAGACATGCAGCAGATGAAGGCATCAATAGGTTATAGTTAACAAACAATATTCGTGCATCATATTTATCTGTAATACTCAAAAAAGAGAAAAAAACAGTATGTTATTCTCATACAGTTGAGTGAAGTTACACTCATCCATTAGAAGATAGCTGTTAGCACTGTCTTATCTACCAACATGAAGTACCACATCTGATGCTATTTATGGCTTTCAAACATCTAATTCTTCGGATATAATCCCTAACAAAAAATTTAAGAGAACATGTCCAGGAGAATACTACCAAATTCATCCTAATACCAGCAAATATTAATCATGTTATGTAGATCAAAGGTCACACCCCCATCCCTACTCTGACCACCTAGCCAGCTTTTGGACAAAAAATTCAGTTGGTATTCAGTGGGTTCAGAAACGATTTGCAAACAGGTGTGATATCGGGATTACTGGATTCCTTGTAGTTGGTCGTTCGTTTCGTTTTGTTTGGTCTGTGGTTCAGAGGCATTAAATATTTTGTGGTTTGGTTATCAGAAGACAATCTGAATGAAGAAATGCTTCAGATGGTAATTTGTATAGTATACTGTGTCCTATCAAGTCTTTATATTCATGCTTGGATGACTCATTCTCGCTGTGTTGCTTCAAAAATTCACTCATTGCAACCATCCAAGAAGTCTTATGTAACTTTTACTTCTGTCTAATCATTAGAAATTCAAGTGAAAGACTGAGAGATTTATTCGAGCATATGCTGGGAGTTAAAAGTTTTGTTTCAGGAGAGAAAATGCATTGAATTGGCATTTTTGCATTGGGTATTAGGTTGGATGCCGTTGTGATTAATCTTTGATAATTTAATGGAACGTCTGATGTTACTCCCATCTATACATTGTACCTCTGCAAGGTGAATTTTCATTTATTTTCGATTAATTTAATTTAAATCATTTCATCATTTTGTATATTATAGATAGTCTTTCACATGCATTTAGTGATACTTTCAGTAATATTTTATCAATTCCGAAATTATGCAGAGTTTTCAGTATTTCTGAACAAATGATTTTGCTGAAATCCACGCTATCAAAAGGTGCAAATTTGCGAAGCAGTCGATCAATAAGCAGGAAGATTCCGCCACCTGGGAAACCACCAATTTGCCCTCCTGCCAAAAGAGTATTATATTTTGTTATTATTTTTCTACATAAAGCAAGATTCAAGTTTCTCGTGCTTTATAAATACCTAGTTTCTACTTAATTCGTTGCCGTCATTGGTTATTTTAAATTTGAAAATCCATTCAAATAACTTATTGCCAAAGCATTAGTCTCTCTTCTATATCTCTATGATATGTTCAATTTATAATGATTCAAAAAGGATTCATGGAAATTAAGCGGATATATATTTGAAGATATTGTATCATGTTGTGCATCATCGTTGGATGAAACCTGATGTTGTCAAAGAATTATTGTGGCGTCGACATGTTTACAATAATGCTATAGTGTCATTACGTAAATTGTTCAAAGAAGAATCTGCTAGAAATAAATATGAAGGTACAAGTTTTTTAGATATTTCAACGGATTTTTTTTTTCAGTTTCAATTAATTTAAAAAGTATTTTCTGAAGTTTAACCATCTTTAAATAAAAATTTGCAACGAAAATATTTTAAGATATAATAGCTAAGGAAACAAGGGAAGAGAATGAAGAATTCGAGCATTTGTTAACAATAAATGAAGAGAGAAATCGAAAAGCAGCAGAGTTTGTTTTTTATTCTATGTTTTGTAATATCATGTAATTTTTTTTAAGTCATATACAACCATAATTAAATTTACTCCCAAATTTTGTTAGATTCTTTCAATTGGTAAAAGTTCCTTAAATGAATTCAGGAAAAGAAACGAGCGTGAGAAAGAAGAATTGAAAAAAATGGAATCCGAGTATTTGAAAAGTATTGAAAAAGAATTGGAAAGAAGAGAAACAAATGTAAAACAGAGGATGAAAGAAGTACTTCAAATGGTAATTTTTCTCTTGTGTTTTGACTGCTCATCATTTTTTTTTCTTTTTTTTTTTTTTTTTTTTTTTTTTTTTTTTTTTTTTTTTTTTTTTTTTTGTGAAAGTTAATTCTTTTTCTTCATCCATAAATACTTCCCATTTTTCAATTCATTTTTATTGTATATTTGAAATATATCAGGTTGAACGAAGCAAGCATTTCGTTACTGACGAGACTCTGGATGAGAAAATAGAAGAGGCTTTGGATAACCCGGTCGTTTATGATTACGCGATAGATTTGCAAGGAAATAGATATTATGTTCCTATACCAGAAAAATATATCAAAGGTACACCTCCTCGTCAAAAAGGACGCATGTACGACATTACTTTGGGTGTCGAACATTATAGTAAGCTGGTGCCGTTCTCCGCTGATTCGAATTTGAATACTCAAAAAGAGGATTTTAAACAGAAGCCACAGTAACATAGGGATATGTATTTAATTATGTGCTTAATGTGAAAATCTTTAATTTGCATATATTAATTAAGAATTTAAATTTGAGTATTAACGAGTTTTCCACTGTTTGATAATTGAAGGCTAACTTTATTGGATAGGATTTTAGATGTTCTAGATTATAACATAGTTTGGAAATTGAAATCAAAAGATGTAAATGAGAAAGATTTGACAATTGCTCGCATAGCATATAAGATGCATGTTGTAAAGTACAGAAGTGTTCTTGAAGGCAAATACACTCTATCCAATCTATAAAGTACAGTCCTTATTGCAGTTATTTAAGACCTGTTAACTTTCTGTAAGAACATTTTTACTGTAATCCTTTTATTCTTTGCACTGCACATTTGTTGTTCATTTCCAAATAGTGTACTCGCTTTATTCCTTTTTATTTATTATGCATTTTGGGTTTTAACATATTTTTGATGATAGTTCTTGATAATTTGATTATGTGAATGTTTAAAACTTGCATGTTTATTGTGTTGTATTACTCATTATATGCTTCCTTGCGATTGTTATCACCAAATAAAGACCAAAAGATCTAAATTTATTTTCAAACTTTCGTTATTACTCCACTTATCTTCTCATAAAATGAAAATTTGTGTGGTGGAATTGATGTTAAAGAATAAATTTTTAGATTTTACTCTTTTGAAATATACTTAAATTATGGAACAATTTGACTTATTGCACCACTTATGTTTTTATAAAATGAAAATTCTTATTTAAGACCTGTTAACTCTCTGTAATGTCAGATATTCATTCGAAGTTTTTTCATGATAGAAGAATTAATTATAGTAAGCTAAACACTGTTGTGAAATCTGTGGTTTCTGAATTATAGATTGTGTTTGCATTTAGTTGACTTCTTTGAGTTTTAAAGTCATATCTTTTTCATGGACGAGTTGCTGTGTTAATTCAATTAGGTTTATTGTTGCATCATAAAAATATGAAAAGATTTCATTTTTTGTTGTTAAAATATTTGTCAATTTCCAGCAACTAAAGTAATGGAAGGATTTATGAGTTATTTGTGATTGAGTTCTAAATTTCAGTTCTAAAAAGTTTTAAATGATGTTGCATCTCTTAAATGCTACTTTTCAGAAAGAGATGCCGGTACCTCCACCACCTCCTCCGCCACCACCACCACCACCACCACCACCTTCAACACTATCTTCGTCAAGTGTCAGGGCAGGCGCTACCACGTTGCAACCTAAAACTAATGATCGATCCAAACTACTCAGTGAAATTCAAGCTGGTATGAAGTTGCGCAAAACTATGACCAATGATAGATCTGCACCAATGGTCGGTGGGAAGATTTCAGGTAAGCAAATGTATGGTTATAAGTTGAGAAAAAAGTAGCCTTATGGCTGCGTAAGAAAATAACTTGAAAAAAATCTGGGCATTGTGCAAAATATATCAAAATTACGAAATCTGCGGATAAATTCTTCATTTACAAATTCTGTTTTCTTTACATTTTGGATCCTTCCAGCAAATTTGTCGGAAAATAATGGCGGGACTACCGCTACTGGTGGGTCAAAAATCCCAGCTGTTGGAGGAGTTAGTGGTCTTTTTGTGAATGGTATCCCGAAAAAGCCCTCAGACAACAAAAAAGCGAATGTCTTCAAAGGTTTTGTTCTTTATTTTTGCTAGAGGAGAAAATAAGCTTAAAAATTAATCATAAACTATTTCACCTTTTTTTTCCAACAGTAAAATCACACTTTTTTTTTTTTTTTTGAATTGTTAAATTTAGGTGTGATAGCTAGCCCACCGCTTCTATCAAAACCATCCGAAATCTACCCAACAAAACCAGCAACTCATTCGGAGTTTCAAGAGCAAGTAATTTTAGAATCATTCATTGAAACAGATTTTATTTCATCGGTTCGCTTAACTGTGATAAATATTGTATGGCAGTGATGTGTGTTAATATAATTGCATTCTGTGCCCTTATCTCTGCTTCTAGTGAACCAACTTATTATTTCTGTGACATAAACGGACCTTATGGATGGGTCGAATGTGATTTTTATTTTTATTCATGCCGTCTTTCAAAAGAAGAAATTTCATTTTCTTTTCAGCAGTTTTCGACATTATTGACAGAATGTTCTAAAGCGTCTAGTGTAAATCGTCAAACTTCTGCTGGAATAGCAGATCGTCTAAAACAGTTTAATCAGGTATTAATTTCAAGTAAATGAGGTAAGAAATAAATTATATAAAAATTATATAATTCAATTTTCAATTAAATTTCGACCTTTATATCAAGTGATATTATAAAATCAGACAAAAATTCTCATTGTTAGATTATTTTATGAAATATATTTCCTGGTAGAAAAAATAGATTATGTATCGTTATGCAGCTTCTATATAAATGTGCAGATACTTGGTACATACTTTAGTGATCGTTTTTTGCCGCTAGGATAATTTCGTACATTATTTTTTACTTTCCAAGGTTTTCAGATCAGTCGACCGGGATTAGCACCACCAACACCACCATCACTCAAAGCTAAGTCGATTGTTAAAGATATCAGGTCTCCGCCGATGAAGAAAATTTCCATTCCAGAACAGTTCAAAACTTTGAGACCGAATAGGACTGCTAACGATGTCTCTTCTTTACGTCGATCTGGCAGTTCTGATGTATATAAATTTCATTTAGTTTGTCTTTAAATAATAAGCAGTATAACAACCTGGGTTATTTATAACATTTCGTAAGTTAAAATCTAAAGTAGAAATTTTTCTCTCAAGAGAAAAGTGATTGTGTTCGTCAATTCGCAATTGTTATGATTACTTTTTCGATGCCATCGTTGACAATTGTTTTTCAGGATGTTAGGAATTCGCAGTCATCACTATTGGATAGCCACAGCACACCTCCATCAAGTACTTCTCTATCGAATCCATCCAGTTCGATTAAAATCGCGAAACCAGCTTGTCCTCCTCCTCCACCACCTAATCAGGCACCTCGGATTGGACGTCCAATGACTCATTCATCCAACCGTCTTACGCCGATTTTATCCCTCGGTATACCCCCCACTGTATCTATCGACGAAGATTCACCTCCTCCACCACCGCCTCCACGAATAGCTTCCTGTGCCGATCAAATGGATCGTTTCACCTTTATTCCGATCAGTGAGCTACCACCTCCAGGATTTTTCTCCGGAACGAAAAAAGTCTATGAATATCATCCAGCGCGTAAAATTCAAAATGCTCCCTCTCTTTACCGTTAATTTTGACACCTATTTTCTAATTTTTTTATTGATCGATTTGTGACTAGTTGTAATCACTCTATTATGCATCTTCTATTTCACCGTGTTTTTTGTGAATGTTTTGCTTTATTTGCATGATTGGTGTTATTATGCTTAATTTAAATTATAGTTTTGAAGGAATAGCAGAAATACGTTAAATCACTTTCTTTCCGATTGGCATTTTCCATAATCTTTAAATCATAAAAGCAATTTTAATTGTACGATAGATACAGATAGCCATTTTTGGAAATCCTTCATTTTTAGTGAACTAATTTTTCTATTTTTTGGTTGTTTAAAAATTTGTTTTTTATCATCGTGATTCTGTAAGTAAATTGATCTTGATTTCTGTGAGTAAATTGCTTTGTCAATTTGATTCTTGAAAACATTTTGTAAAATACTTGTATTTGAATGAATACGGAATGTTTAACTTTTTTGTTTTACAGATAATGATGAGAATTAATCATTTCTGGGAATAAATTGTCTAGAATGACCTGTTTTGATCTGTTTTGTTGGTTTCAGAAGGATAATGATAGAAGTATTCAAATTGATATTTTATTTAAAGTACTTTTCTAGGAAATATGAACTAGAAATACTACTAGAAATTCTTTTATTGTTATTTATTGATTATTATTGAGAAACAGTTTCAACAATGTAGAGATGAACATTGTAAATTCTCTAGTCATTGTCATCCTATAATTCTTTGATTTCATTGTTTTTCAGGTTCTTTAACCCGAATATGCCTACATTGCACCGGTAAAATTGCATAAACTTACAATTCAAGCAATTATGAAGCAAGTTTTACTTTTTTTCTATTTCTTGGAAATTGTTTTGAGTTCAAATAATATGATAAATAGGAGTTAAAAAAGAGTAAAGAATTCTCATATTGACATGCGTCCTTTGAAATGAAGATGTCGCAGCATAATAAGAAAAAAATTATCGGAAAGATCTGTCGTCTTTTTTTTTTTTTTGGAGAGTTTGAAATTTTTCGAAGAAGCAGTCTTATTATTTATATGAAATTTTATTCTTTTATAGGATCGATATTGATGGTTTGGAAGTTTACTTCCCTTATGATTACATCTATCCAGAACAAATTCTCTATATGGGCGAATTGAAAAAAACTTTGGATGCTAAAGTAAGTTTTTCATGCAGCTTTTCTTCGATGAATCCCTTTGCTTCGTAAACTTGAAGCATACTTGATATTTTCATCATTTTTATTTCTAGAAGACCAAAACCGATATGATTTCACTGATCCTTAATCCAAAATGAATTCCATTGTACTCTTAATTCAGAATGAATTTTTTATTGGAATATTAGTTATTTAAAAAGAATATAAATTACAGGGACACTGTTTACTGGAAATGCCGTCGGGTACTGGTAAGACTGTTTCATTACTCTCACTTGTAGTGGCCTATATGCTGCGATTTCCGGACCATCTGGACAAGCTTGTTTATTGTTCGCGAACGATTCCAGAAATTGAAAAATGTGTTGAAGAACTTCGCAATCTTTTTAAATATTACGAACAGTGTGATGGTGTTAGTTTTTCTTTTTGTCGGAAGCATGGACATATAGGAAAAAGGAAATTGGTTCTGTATGAACACTTAGCCGTAAATTCGAGCAACTATCAAATCAATTTGCCATCAAAAAAATAAAATCGACAAAAAGTTTGTGTAGAAAGAAATTTGTATACAATTTTCAACAACATGCTGAATTTCTTTTTTAAAGAAACAGCCATCACTGTTTGCGGTAGCTCTTTCTGCTCGTAAAAATTTGTGCATTAACGAATCAGTATCATCGTTGCGACAAGGTTCTCTGGTTGATGGAGCATGTCAAAAGTAAGTTTCAAAGTATACCTCTCGCAAATTTTCCAGAAGAAAAAAATTTTTCTATTATTGTAACCAGTTTTTTAACTTTCGTATGATTTACTAAATTAACTTAAGGCTGACAGCAAGTTTTATGCGCGCTAAGCGTAGGCTTCATCCGAATTTACCATGCTGTACATTTTTCGAGAAATTAGATGAACAAAAGGATATCAGTTATCCCGATGGTGTATACAATTTGGTAAATTAACATATTTCTACTTTAGAAATTTTTTGTATCCAGTTTTTATGTTGAAGACATAAACTCATTTTTTAATGAAACATAATAATTTGGATTTATGGATTATTACGACTCGAAAATGTTTGTTGTTAAAATTTTTATTTTTACAATGTTGCAGCAAAATTTGAGGAAATTGGGTCAGCAGAAGGGAATCTGTCCGTATTTCATGTCGCGCAACGTTGTCGATCGTGCACATATTGTTGTCTATTCTTATCATTATATTTTGGATCCAAAAATTGCCGAATTGGTTTCAAAAAATTTTAGTCGTCATTCATGTGTTGTTTTTGATGAAGCTCACAATATTGGTTTGTGAATTTTTCGGAAAATCATAAGTACTCGGAAGGTTTAGCATTTAATCAGAAAAGTTTGTAACGTGGGAAGCAAAGTAAATAATTTTTTGTCATTATCTTTATTGTTTGAAACATGGTTAGAGAGTCTCGGACTATTTTTTTAAATGAGATTTGTCATTAGAATTGGCTTTTTCAGATAATGTTTGCATAGAGTCAA
This sequence comes from Onchocerca lupi, assembly GCA_028564675.1. Lineage (NCBI taxonomy): Eukaryota > Metazoa > Nematoda > Chromadorea > Rhabditida > Onchocercidae > Onchocerca > Onchocerca lupi. The sequence continues at coordinate 56,796 of JAOVVO010000189.1, read as the reverse complement.
TGAGTGTATCCTTAACAAAAACAACAATTGAAAAAGCGACGCAAAAATTAGGTGTACTTGAACAGCATGTGCAAAGGTAATCGAATTGTAAAACACGTATTTCTGATTGACTAGTTTAAAACCTTTATTTAAAATTTATTTGCAGAATGTTAAGTAATTTCTCAATATTTATGCTGCCGTCAAAAATTCATGTTTTCAAATTTAAGAACGTTGTATTGGACATGTCGTTCCAAAGAAAAACTTTGTTGTCATAAAAACTTGTTCGTTGGAAATACGCGACTCAAAATTCATTTAATCAAGTAGGACAATAAATAATTTCCAGGTTGAGAGAGGAAAATAGTGAGCAGCTACGGGTAGAGTATGATCGTTTAGTTGAAGGATTGAAGCGTGTCGAAAAAGAACGCACGAACGATCAAGTTTTAGCAAATCCTGGTTAATTTTTTTATTCTGTTGTTTCTTAAAAACTTTCTGGGATTTCCTTTGGTATAAACCATAAAGTTTTGCTAATTAATTTTTTAGTCAATTTAATTTTTTGAAATAAGAATTAGTTTTTATTAATTTAATCCTCAGTATTGCCTGATATGATTCTGAAAGAAGCGGTACCCGGAACAATACGAAATGCGTTACATTTCATTTCATTTTTGCGTCGTTTCAATGAATATCTGAAACATCGGATGCGGACGAAAACTGTTTTGATTGAAAGTCCAGCAGCATTCCTTCGGGATATTAATGATTTGATGCATATTGATCGAAAACCGCTCAGGTTTTTAATGACTATCTTCATTTTTTTAACTGGAATTAAAAATCCAAATCGATCTATTTATTTTTTTCTCCGCTTTATTCGGATTTAGACTTTTATTTAATGCTCGCTTTGATTATTTGTTCTACATTGTGATTATAAAGAAAATGTAGCAGCAACAAAATGAGGAATATTTGTATTGTAGAAGTCAAACCATACTATTAGTCATACTAGTTATACTATAACTAGAAGTCATGCTATGAATTTCATTTGTGATTCATGTACTATATATAAGATCAGGACTATCTTGTTCCCTTGATGTGCTTCTTAATTTGGAGACAGTATCATTAGCCTAAAATAAATGATACTGTTTTTCCTTTTGTATAGTAATTATTAGACTTAGTAAAACTAATAGTTTTTCGTTGGAATTTTTAGAATCTTTAAATCCCTATAAAATTAATAAATGCCCATGTTTCAAATTATTCTGATAATAGTTTTTTTTTTTTTTTTGATAAATTATTTTGAAAAATCAGAACTGTTGCTGAGCTAATTAAGAAGGAATTCTCGCTAGTGCAATGTTTTGAGATAAAATAAGTTAATACTATTGGGAAAAAAATGTGTTTGCCAAAGAACTGATTTCTTTAATTTTCATTAAGTTGGTACGAAAATGATTGACTTTTATATTATTGAATTTTTTTTTTGACAATGATTTATTATTTTTCTTTTATATATATATTTTTAATTTCTCTTATATTTAAACCAAAGAAATTATATTAGGCAAAAAACAAAATTCAATCATATTTTTATTTGAATTCAAAATGATCACAAAGCAATGGGAGCGATTCGGAATATTAACATCTCATTTGATCCAGACACCGCTAATGAATAGGTAACGGTTCCCCAAGTTTTGTGAAAAAAAGAATCATGAAAAATGAAATGAAGAAGCATGAAAATAATCCGTATAGCTACACGAGAAGTTATCAAAGAACTGAATATCTTCAATCTATGATCTTTTGGCATTGGAGCAAATTGGAAAAATGAAAAATCTCAACGAGTGCCTTATTACCTACCTTTGATTAAAAAAGTTATTGTATCGAGAATATTGTCGATAACAATAAACAATTTTTTGACTTCATTATATACGCGACGGAAATTGGATTATATAAGACAGCGGTACCGAACATCTGAATGTCTGGACAAAGAAAAGCTTTAAAGCAATTCTCAAAGTCAAACTTGCTTCAAAGAATGGTCATGGCATTATTTGATGCTGTGTTGTCTAAAATCATTATACTTAGAAATATATTTAGCAAATCAATGAAATATGCCGAAACAGTAGTTCTTTACCCGGCATTAGCCAACAGAAACTTTACAATGACGTTTTATAGCATGTCGAACAATCAATATTTCAATAGTTCAACGATTTGAGCTGTGAATCTTTTACCTGATCGACCTATTCATCTAACCAATTTATTAACATTTGATAATCTTTTGTTATCTAGATTAACTATTAAGCGAATTCAGAATCCAGAATCCATGAATGCGGAAATGTTTTTGGAAGGTTCATTAAGTCTATTTTGATTAACAGTGATGATTTAAGAGTTTAATTATAATGATTTGGATTCACGAATAAAAAACGCTTTATTTTTGCACCAATTTAATTATATAGATTCAGATTTTATGGACATAATATAATTTGTATATAAGGTACGATTGTATTGGACAAACATCCCATTATTTACTGATTTTTAATTCATATGAAATGTCTTTTTGAGTTTGATTTAATAGAAGCATTTTAAATTTTATTTGAATGATTTCTGAAACTTGTTTAGGTTCTGTGCGGAGCGGTTTGCATCATTAACACGAACTTTGGAGTTAGCTGACATATCAGATTTCAGTTCTCTAGTGCTAATTACAAATTTTGCAACTCTTGTGAGCACGTATGCAAGAGGTATTGTTAAACTTTTCTGTAGTTTCAATTATCAGTAAGTTCACTTTGGTATATATTTTCTTGTATTTCTCACTTCCTTTTTTAAGGTTTTACAATTGTAATTGAACCATTGGATGAGAAAAGTGGGACAGGACATAGCTGCACGTTACATCTAAGTTGCATGGATGCTTCAGTTGCTATTCGTCCCATTTTCCAACGTTATCATACAGTTGTCATCACTTCAGGAGTCGGTTTTCAAAATTGCTTTTTAACAAAGAAATGCACTAACAACAGCGATCTCATTTCCTTTTTATATAAGATCAAATAAAATGAAGTCAAAAATGGCTATTCCTAGTCCAATATAAATAAACCATATCCTAAGTTAAGTATATTAATAGTGAGAAATCATTTTGCTACGAATTAACTAATATGTGTTTAGCTCTTTTGGTAGAATTTGTTTTTATTTTCACAAGAAAAGTTTGGAGATTCGTAAAATAAATGCAGACTTTATCACCGCTTGATATGTACCCGAAAATTCTGGACTTTGATCCAGCGATTATGGCAAGTTTATCAATGACACTAGCAAGACCATGTATTGCGCCACTTATTGTTTCAAAAGGTTTAATATTTGTAGCTTTTGCATATAGTTTATTTTCAATAGTACTTTTACATTTTTATCTGCTTTTAGTATTGTATTCCTTATACTTCATTATTTATTGTAATGATTTTATTAGAAATTTCATTGCAGGCAATGATCAAGTTGCAATGACATCCCGTTTTGAATCTCGAGAAGATACTGCCGTAATTCGAAATTACGGTAGTCTTGTTTTGGAACTTGTTTCTTTGGTACCAGATGGTGTTGTCGTTTTTTTTACCAGTTATGTTTATATGGAAAATGTTATTTCAACATGGTATGATCAGGTAACTATGCTTTTCTCCATACCGGATTTTCATCAGATTTTAATATTAGATTTCAATCTATGTTTTATAATTTGAGTCAAACAAGATTTCAAATATTTTAATGTCTAAATTATAATTCTGTCTCGATTTCTGCAGGGCATTATTGATGAATTATTAAAATACAAACTTTTGTTCATCGAAACAACTGATGCGCTCGAAACGAGTATTGCTTTAGAGAAGTATGTGGAAGCATGTGACTGTGGCAGGGGAGCCGTATTTTTTTCTGTTGCAAGAGGAAAGGTATTTCAAGAATTATGATTTTGCTTTGTGAAAAAAATTTTGACAATTACCTTTTTTTGACTGAAATATTTAAATTTAATTGAATTAGATTTCTGCACAATCATTTAATTCATCTTTACATAAACCGAAACCGTAGGTATCAGAAGGGATTGATTTTTCGCATCATCTCGGCCGAGCTGTAATAATGCTTGGTGTCCCATATGTATATACAGAAAGTCGAATATTGCGAGCGCGACTGGAATATTTGCGAGAACAATTAGGAATAAGGTGTGGTATCGATTTAAAATTACGAAAATAGCAAGAATTCAGGAAAACCATCGTTAAAATTAAAAATTCAGGAAAAAAAAAAAAACGTAAAAACTAAGGTTTTCGTGATGAAACGATTATTTGGTATAAGAAAGAAAATCAATCGGTCTTTATCATAGGCATTTTAGGGAAAATGATTTTCTAACATTTGATGCGATGCGTCAGGCAGCACAATGCATGGGTCGTGCACTGAGAGGAAAAAGTGATTATGGTTTAATGGTGTTCGCTGATAAGGTTAGTCCTTCTGTTTTAAAGATGCAGAAGTTTTCAAAATTGAAACAATTTGGAAGTCAAGTTAAAATCTATACATTTCAGTTCTATCTCATTTTTATAATGATTTGTTCAGTGAGCTTCACTAAAATTATGTTTTAGCGATTCTCACGGAAAGATAAAATGGGTAAACTTCCTCGTTGGATCCAGGAATATATAACACCTGGCAATATTAACCTTAGCATTGAAGAAGCTGCTATAATAGCAAGAAAGTATGGTTTTTGGAAATTTCATATTAACATGCATGACCTGTAATGTTGAAGAAGTAATTGAAGAAATAATTTTCCAGAAATTTCTATGAATTATTTCCGAATTATTTTTAAAAATTGTTGGAAAAATAATGTTTCTAATGCTTTTTGTTTATCAAAAAATAATAACATTTTCTCTTAGATGGTTCCCGTTAATGGCGCAATCATTCACTAAAGAACATCAACTGGGTATTTCACTGCTTACTGAAGAAATGCTTCGTGAAAAAGAATTACTGGGAAAAAAATTTGGTCATGTTTTAGAAGAAGTTGATTAAGAAAAGTTAGTTGCATTTCTAAAACTAAACATCATATTTCAAAATGAAATATAAAGACTGGAAATGACATTTCTTTTAAGAAAAGAGTCCGTTTTCTTTCTAGAATTTTCTAAATTTACCTATTTAGGTTAGCTTTTGATGGGAATTGATGCAGTGCAAGAATGCTATAGCTCAATTTATGTTTCAACATATTGTGATGTACCTAAAAAAAAAACGGACACTTTTGTTTTGAGGGAAAGATGAAAAATAGGAGAGATTGTCATTAAGAAGTGAACTGAAGAATTCGAAAAAATAACTGATAGAAGTAAAATTCAGTTCGAGAATTGGAAAAACAGTCAAGGAGTTACAATTTTTTACGGCAGTTTTTATTTTACAAATTTTTTTTTTTATTTTATTGCATTCCTACTATTTGAACCGTTGTAATCACCAAGGATTGATTTACTTGTTTGTTTTTTTTAGTTGATCTGAAATTATTGAATTGTTTTCTTTCGCTATAAAGTCTTCATAATATTATTAATTGTATTTTAGATGAAGATCTCTTGATATATTTTTATTGTCTGGCTTTATTCTGTTGACTTAGCAATACATGGCAAATACTGTAATTTTATGTTCTTTATAAGGTTAAACGGGTCTCATTTATTGATTGGTACATAGAAAGGACTTCTTTTTATTTTTGCCTATCCCAAATAAACAGATCCGATTAAACCTATTTATTTGAGTTAAACTTTTTTCTCTTTCTAATACTATGTTACATGTCTCGTATTTTGAATATCTATGGTTTGTTTCTATTATCCTTTGTTTTTTTCACAAATTTAGCTCATCAGTTACTACTTGTTTTTGTTTTATACGATTACTTCTTGATTTTTAATGACAGACAAAAAATAAATATTTTTGTATTCTCTCCTCGGTAGTAACTTATTTTATTGCGGTTAGCAGCCATTTAATTATTTTTCCAGATTTTTCCCATGTATTTCGAATTGAATGTCTGAAGCTTTGATCTTTATTTTCCAATTCTTTTTAACTCAATTTTTGTTTAAATATTGACTACGTTAGTTTCGGACTCATTAATTATTTTTAGCCATATCAAATTTTCCATGTTTCGAAATATCAAAAAAATAATAATAGGTTTGTGATTTTTCAGTCTGAAAGATTTAAATGAAAAGTGTCTGCATGCGTGCTGCAGATATGTTTCCATCTTAAAGACAACGCATGTTGCAAAGTTTGAAAAATAAACTGAGAATAATCTTACATATCGAAGATTTTTTAAATCTTTTGTTTTTTTGGATATCTCGTTTTCTGTCTTTTAGTCTTTCCAGTTTTCCATACTGCTTAAATATTCCTGGCATCTGTTAGATGTACTTAGGTTTTTCTTTTTTAAAATTACCAATATCTCGAGGTTATATTCATTTTGCAGCTTCCACTGAACAGAAATACAGGTATTTGTTGAAATGAAATGTAATTTCCCTTCGGAAACAAACCATAGTTCTCGATCGTCAATGTCCATTTGTCACCGTTGTGAAATTTCGCAGTGATTTTTGTTCGTAATAATCTTATTTCTTTTGTGTGAACAGTTTCATATCGTTTCTTCAGGAATTGATGATTTGGTGAACATTTTTTTTCTAACTACGCAGAATCTCTGATATGATAGGAATATGGTATCTACACAGAATCGGCCGATTCCTGCGCCTCGGATTAGTTTAACGAACCGAAAGCCAGCAATACCAAATCGTATTTTAAAATCCGAAGTTATTGCAAATCCTCATATCTCCTTATCTAATTCAACTAAGCTAATATCGAATTCTTGTTTGCATCAGACTGTTCTGCCGTTGCAAAATTTATCATCAAAAAGGAGTCTTCGTCGTGTTAGATCGTTGTCCGATATCCAAAAGACAGTTATACCGAATATTAATCGATCTGCTTCATCAAGCAATCAGAGCAATGACAGTCCCAGAAATCCGCCAGACATATTGAATTTAGGACTGGAGCGAGGCCGCGTTGCAAGAATTGCAAAGATACTGAATTCAGTAATTTCTGGAAATTCGATTTCTACAATAAGATCGATGGATGATCAGAATGTTTCTCCAATAAGTAATAATTTAGTAACAGGACATAATTTTTCTTCTGTAACTAAAAAATCAAAACATTTGCTGGAAAGTGATACTATTCCGGATACTGTGAACAGAGATCACAGTAATATTTCGGTAATCTTTGATCCAGAGAATGTTCCACGGAACGGTTTATGGAACTCAGGATATATCGGTCTTGAAACATATTCGGAAATGGCGAAATTACTCCATGATGATACTTTGGCTAGTAATGGGTAATTTTTTATTGATTTAGTACTCATAGTTTTGGTACTAATATATATATATTTGAATATTTTGCTGCTTAGAAGTAATCTTCTATAAAATTAGTTGATTTCGAAACATGATGAAATTCATGCTTAAATAATTTTTATTTATAATATCTTTATTATCAATAGAATACAATAGAGTTTGCAGGCATATTTATATTGCAATTAAATTTTAATAGCTCATAGGCATTAAGGTATCAATTAAATAATTATTCATGTAATATTTTAACGGCAATAGTTATTGGATGATTTTCTAAATTGTTTTTGTTTTCGAGGCAATATTACTTTTATTGGAAATTTCCAATCTGTTTCAGATGTGAAAGAATTTTTGGTTCTTTCGATAAATGTTCTAGTGTTGATGAACCTGAAAATTCTGTAATTGCCACCATAGATTCTTGGATAGGTAATAAGAAGACTGACGATAAAGATATTTTGGGGGATAAATTGTTGTTGTCGGCATGGGCTGAAGTCATCGTCTGCAAAAAAGATTATGGTAAACTATGGATTGTTGTCGAAGAAAGTGCTTTGGCTGGTTGGGCTACTAATGACAAGGTATAATCAAAATAAATCTCCTTTTCAATTTATTGGCTAATGGAATTAGCCAATAAATTAACCTTGAAAGGATAATCAGAGTAAGACTTTGCACTTGTTAGTCAAAGAAGACACATACACAAACTATGTGACAGATAAATATGCAATATTATCCAAATTATAAAAATAAAAAAATAAATAAGATAATCAAAATCAATATAAAATAAAAAAGAATATCTAAACTCCTTTTCAATTAAAACCTTTAAAAAAATTAAACTTTATATTAAATATTTAAAAAATTATGTCGAAATTCGTAGATATCAATAACATTATTGGCTTCCAAAATCCTATATATAATTTAAAGAAAGAAACTAACAGGAAAAACTTAGAAGAAATTTTTTAAGAAATTTTTTGTCTAGAAACAGGAGTTTTAATTAAATTATATCCAAAATTACCAGTAAAATTTGTTTAATATTTGTAGTTCTCGTATAAATTCACATCTATCTAAATCTTAATTAATTAGATTCACCAGCAAGGTCAAAATAACAATAATTCAAAAGCATAATAAGCAAAAATTACGTCCTAGATGAAATAAAAGCAGTCAAACTTTATTTTTTATTTGATGAAGTTGATTTATTTTATCTTGCAAAGCACCAAATGGTAAGCTTATTTTTTCTCGAATTTTTTAATTCATGACAAATTGCAAAATTTTAGTCCTGATCTCATTCGAAAAAAATCATCTCTGCTTATAATAACCATGTGCGATAAAGTTTATTTTTCTTTCAGGTTGGTGACCCAGTAGTTGGTCCCTACTATCTGAAAAACATTCTTTATGTTGGGAAAAATCCAGTTGATGGTGCTGTTGAGTTACATGTTCGAGAAAATGTTCTGTGCAGTCACTGGACAAATCTAAAGCTCAAAATGACTACGGAAGTGGAGAAGTGGATTTTAGACGTTGTAAAAGTAGGCGGTTTTTTTTTTTGTTGCTTTTTAAATCATAATAAGATTTACTTAGTTCGAATTCTTATAATAGGGATATTCATTCGAACTTTTTAGTGTATCATGCCAAAGAATGAATTGTTGCTGTACAGTGTAAAAAGTTTGAATGCCGGAGGTAGCGTATGGATACGTCAAGGAACAGCTTGCGCCTGGTCAAGCGGTTGGATGTTTCTCGATGAAGTTAGTGCTTCAAACCTATGACGAATTAAATTATATTAACATTTATGTAGTACTCTCTGGACTTTCAATATCCACTAATTTTCAGATTTTACTGGTAAATTGAAAAAATTGCAGCATAAATTGTATTACGCATTAGATAGCTGTGGTATATTATTTGAACTTGATGTGCGTAAATTTGTTGGAATGAAAAATACATTAAGCAAAGTTGATTGGTGTGCATCGATTGTTGGTTCGATAAAAGGACCATTTCTTTTGCTACAAGAAGGAGGGTTTGTCTTTTATTCAAAATAAAAAAAATATGAGGAAAACTCTGCAATTTTCATTGTAAATTTTTAAATTATTTTGATTTGAAATATATTTTTAAAGTATGAGAGAAAAAATGGGCAGAAACCAAAAAATCGGAATTTATAATTTCAACTTTTATTTATAGTTCATTATTCGTACAAGCAGAGTATGATTCGGCGACTTTAACATGGATTGATTTACTGAATCATCAAATGGAATGTAGTGGTTATCGGTTAGAGGATTCGAAACTAACATCAGATGATGTTCCTGTTATTGTTGACAAGTAAGCTTGCGCTCAAAGGTATTGATGGTGAGGTTTGATAAGGGCCAACTCCCCAATTTCAAGAGAAAAGAACATAGGTAAATCTTTTCAATAAACTGTTAAATCTTGTCAAAATTGGTTGTCTATTATTGATTTTTGTAACATTTTTATGACAACAAATTATATTTTTATTTCCAGGTGTATAAAGTTCATTTCCACATACGGTCTTCTTCAGCCCGGCTTATATCGTCGAAATGGTCCTAAGGTTGAAGTTCGTTCGCTCTTAGCTGAATTCAGGAAAGGTAAATTATTATCAAGCAGGTTTCTTTAAATTTTGTGCTTTTAAAAAAATCTTCAAATATATAAATTTTGATTTTCCGTAGCATTATTTTTGAATCTTTATTTAATCCAATGATATAATTTTAACTGATTGTTAACATACATTACAATTTCAGATCCTGTAAATGTGCACTTATTGCCTGGATCAGATGATATGACTAATGTAGTAGCCGATGTACTCCGATCATTTTTCAGACAACTTGATTCTCCGCTTATTCCTTACCACATTCAGGATCGACTTTTCGCTGTTGCTAGCTTGAAAGGTATCAGATTCAAATTTTTTTTTCTGAATCATAATTTCAATGAATCTTATTTTTCAGATCCAACTAGATTAGATGAATATCATGAAATTTTGATGGGGTTACCACGAATACGCATTCAAACACTGAGACGTATCCTTGATCATTTAAAAGATGTTACGGAACTTGCGAATGCAAATTTAGCAACTATCGAGAATGTTGCGAAAGTTTTTGGACCAACGTTATTTTCGGTTGAACAGGTTTTGTTTTATTCTTTATTTTATATCTCTTCTTTCATATCTACAGACTGCAATTTCTAGTGTATTGGCCTCATCATGCATTTGGCTGACCACGCTGAAAACACAAAATAATTTGTTCAGTAACCTATTTTATTAAATTTTGTTTTATTCACCGCTCCTCCATTCTGCCTGCTTGAATATTTGTAGCATATTCTCCTTGCTTCTGCTGCGCAACCTTTGCCATTTTCCTTCTTGATATCTTTCTTGACATGTCTAAACCAGATTTTTCTTTAATTTTCCGTAACTGAATTTAAATTTTAGGATAATGGAGTAGATAACAGCTTTGCTGTGACAATACAACAAGTGAATCTTGTTAAGGACTTTCTCACGTATTATGCTTCTATATTCCGCATTTCAGCACGTGAAATGATTATAAAATCGAAAATAAATATGCTTCAGGAAAAATCAAACCAAACGAAGGTTTCGAGATGTATTTCTTCCATTTCATTTTTCAAAATTTTAATATTAAAAGCCAAATTTTGAACTTTGGATTTCAGGCTCGTGCAGATGGTTTTCTTGTTCCTGTACATATCCTTGAGAAAGATAATCATACATTCAATGTGCAGTCATCTTCAAATGCGGAACAAGTGAGCATTTTGAGTACTATTTTTGACCGATACAGCTAAAACTCTTGAAACCATGTTTTTAATACTTTTATCATGATTTAAGTTTTTTATTGGTTGACCATGTTTACAGGTCTGCGATGCAGCTCGAAATAGGCCAGCTGTTCGTAGTAAAATTGATGTAGACAATTTTGCTTTGTTTGAAGTAAGCTAATTACTTATTATTAATCATCAGAGAAAAGTCATTTGTTTTAATTGGCTTTAGATTTGAGAAGCTTCAAATAAGGCTAATTTAAAATATTCTTTCAGGAAATAAAATGTGGTCAACTAGAAAGGCGTGTGAATTCGCTTGAAAAAATGAGCTCAATGATTACTGGCAGATGGCTTGATTGGGAACCTGCTGAATGCTTTCTCCTATTTAAGAGAGATCCTATTCCTTACTCATTTCGGGTTATTTTCTTTAAATAGCTTAATTAAGCTCTTTTATAATATTTGTGGCATAAGTTCAGTTATTTAAAAAGTCATACAAATATGTTTTTGTAAAATATTTTATAAAGGAATATTTAGTTAGGAATGCGTGTGTATTCGTACGCATGCAGCTTAGATTTTTAAAGTTTTAAGATAATGATACTCATAGTTTTGATATATTAGAGAACTGCTCTAGATTTATATAGGTTTTTTTTTTTTTTTTTAAATAAATTATGTAAATGAATTTCTTTTCATTGGCATGATTTATTTGTTAAAAAAGATTGGGTCTATATAATTACATTGTAACTGATAACGACTTGATGTATGAGGTCAAGGTCAGAATTAATATGAAATATTTAGAGTTTTTATGAGCAAGCTACTTTGTTTCAAAAAGTAGAAATAAATGAAAATTAAATGTAGCATGTTTCGCTACTCGAGAGACAATTATGACTATAAAAAATGATAGATTTGTGATTAGTGGCATGAGAAAAACAAAAATTCAAATAATAATTCCATCTTTTTAAGCTTTTGTTTGTTTTAATTTCGTAATAAGAACTTATATTTTATAGTATCTAACTAAATGATAATCTTTTCTCTCTAGCTTTCATATCCATTTGCTGATGATGTGCGAATTGCGGAGCAAGGAGCGAAATCGTTCAACGTTGGACATCTGAAATTAGAGGGTGGATTAGTTGCTTACTATAATAAGGTACAGTAAACATTTAATCATTATAAAATCATGTTGGATTTGATAACTCATAAATTTAACGGAAAAATAAATATTATTCCATTCAGTTAGTCTAAATCTTTGGAATTAGCTCAGTCTTCATTATTTTTCTATAATAATACTAATTTTGACTGTGATGAAAATTAGTTCTCTGTTTCTTAAGTAATAATTTCGATGCGTAACCAAGTTTATGACATGTAGATGTTTGGGTCATGTAAAAAATTCGCCGTAATATAAAATTAATCTCATTTCAATTTTTTTATTTATTTCTTTATCTTTTTCCGTTACTACTTTTCTATTTTTTTTTCAATTGAGCAGGTATTTAAATTTTGAGCCGAAAGTCAAATAATAAGATTTCAGATATCCTGCCTTGAAACATTTTATAGGTCTTATAAGCTCTTTAGCAGGTAATAGTTTCAATTTTAGTTTCAGTTTTTGCAGGGTTTGAAAAAAGTAAATGAATGGCATACGGACGATATATTATGGTACATTGGACATGAAAGTAATCGTAAGCCACCTTATCCGCACACTCTCACATTTATATTACCGAAAGATAATAATTTCAAATATAAGTCGAAATATATGGGTTATTGTGTTGCATTTCGTGAGGTTACTATGAGAACACAATGGCTGAATGCAGTAGTCAGTTCACAACAAGATTTTCATGAAAATTCTGCAATGCCTTTAGTGCAAATTTGATTCGAGTCTTTCTAGTTTTTAAATTGTAAAGTGGAAAAATACATTTTCAGTATCTGTATTTCCTACAATATATTCTTTTTAGTTATGCGTTGCTTTATTTAAATTAATATACTTCATCCTAAAAGTTACCATTGTCTGTGCCAGTTTAGTCAACAATTCTATTTTTATCTCTATAATATTGTATGGTTAACTTAGTTTAGATGTAATGTAAATAGTTTTACTTTTGCAGAACATTCTGGTTTTTCGCTTTAGTTAAAACTTCAAAACTCTGTATCCATATCACTCTTTCTCACCATATGCAAAAAATATGCATATGCGATATGATGGAAAAGATCTAAGACCCAGAAGTCATCGATAGGAAATTAGAGATTTTTTATGTCATTTTTATCTTGCCAAAATTTTTATAAGTTTGAAATACTATTCTATATTTTGACGGATCACATTTCTAGTGTTGACATATGACTAAATCCATGATTTCTGCTCTCGTTGGATAAAGTTAAACTGACCGTAAAAACGTGAAATTTGATTTTTGGTTTCACAATTTCGAAATTTATGATATCTATTGCTCGAGCAGCCTTTTCTCCTGACAGCATGCGAAATTTATCAAATTTCATTCTGCTAGTAGAATCTACAGGTGAATATTGTCTGCCTATTTGTCAAAGCAACTTTGAAAGCATATGAGAGCCAATATCTTCTCTGTATTTGTACTTGCATTTAATAATAATAGAAGTTTCAAGTTCCAATAATAGGAGGGGTTTCAAGTAGAAATATTTTAAGGCAGTTGTTTATAATTAATTTATATTTAAATGGAATTAAAAGTCAAATGCCAAAAAAAAAAAAAAAAATGAATGATGTCATCAGTGGATAAAGTGAAGTTTTGGTCTTGCAATAGAAGTCTTACAGTTCTTCTGTGTATTTTTTTATTGCATGTATTGCAAGTAATCAGTAATAAGGTTTTACTGTAATATGATTGTTGCTATTTGTGCTTAAACTATGTTGTACATTTATTGTATTATTAGTTTCACATTCTTACGGATCGATTTTATGTAACCTAATCGTCGAAAAAAAAAAAAAAAGAAAAAGATCTTTAGCTTTTAAATAACATTAAGATATGTTACCATATTCAGAAAGGTCAGATGTACGAAATCGCGTTTATACTTATATGTAAAACTGGCTGGATGATTTTCGAAAACGAATTTGGGAAAATAAGAAATATTGTATGCTTTGCTTATTTGAATTATAATCTAAATATAATAGTTCTGAAAATCGATTCTTCGCAATTCGATTTATTGGTGTTGTCGGATATTATTTTGTTGAGAAAACATAGCTGGGTATTGAACTTTGTTCATATCTATATTTGTTAGTTTTTATGAGTAAACCAGACAAATCACTTTACCAACTAAGAATGACCATGCACCACCAACCGCCGAATCATGAAAGAGCTCTCAATCTGTCAATTCTCATAGTGTCCAAGCCAGATGAGTTTTTCCTTGTTAAGTTAAATCGCTGATTCCATTTCTGGTGATGCCCTTCCATCAATTTTTAAGTCTCAGCTTTACAACCATACTTCCCCTGGAACTAGGAAACTTTCGTTTTCGGGATGCTGACCGTTAAGGCACATTTGTCGCCTAAGGAACGTTAGTTCATATCGTTTACAGTCAGAACTAGGGCGGTATCTGATCGTCTTCGAATCTCTGACTTACGTTCTTGATTAATGAAAAATTTTTGTCAACAAATTTCTGCTCGCTTTTCCGTTTTTTTAATTTTTAAACTATGAGAATAAAATAGAAAGTTCAATGGGCGGCTTAAGACTAGAAATTAAATAAAATTCGAGTAAGTTGTTTTGAACACTTGTAGATACTGCGAATTCTTTTTGTCCATTACCATTTGATAATCGTTTGAATCCTGTTTTTGTAATAATATAAGCTTGGAATTTGCTGAAATTAAGTAAATCACTTAAAATTATTCTTTATTTTAACAAATACAAACTTCGGGAAATTTGTGAAATCATTTCTTAATGAACTCATTTTTTAAGAAGGCTTTTGAAATTTGGTTGAAAAAAAAAAGTCGAAAAAGCTTTAAACTTCCATTCTCTGATGCGTAAAAAATTAGAAAATATAGACTTTATTCCCGAAAAATCTTTAACACAAAGCTTACATTCTTTTAATTCCAAATCTTTAAGCTTTTGGTGGAAGAATTTTTCAATTTGTTCATTTATCGTTGAAAACTAATCAAATTGACAGCAAAAAGGGTGCAGTAGAAGTTTTTATGTTCGATGCTTTTGCATATATGTTGTTCGTATATTGATTACTTTAACAAGGAACTAGAAAGCAAACTGCTTCTTATTTGGGTTTCTGCTGCAAATATAAAATAAAATGTGGAGAGTTTAAGTGAACTTCGTTCTTTTTTGTATTTTGATGTAGACATGAACTGATGATAGAAATCATTACAGAGAACTTGTGTCAAGAATTTTCGGAATGCGAACCTCTGGAAATGGATTCAGCAAATTGTTGCAAAAAGATTTATTTTGTGTATCAATAGTCTAAAGTACTGAGTCTCATTTTTCCTTATTTTAGGTGCAACATGGTCTACGTTTTACAGATAGTTTTTTTTTCTTTTCCCTTTTTTTTTTTTTTTTTTTTAAATACGGATAGAATATTCGCAAGAGTCACTGACCGAAATAAAAGTATATAAAATAAGTCGGACTGTAATAATTTATGATCTATACAAAAGATTTTATCGAATATTTCGGAATAAAAAATACGCATAAAATGATATATTTAATGGTCTTCATAGTTCATACATATGCATCATAAAATGATAATATATATGAACTATAATACCATTAAAATTAACTCATATTACAAATATCATTTGTGCTTAAAAAAAATCTTTCTCGATCGACATTTTGTTCATTATATTGTATTTTGCATTGATTTATCGGTCGAGATCGAAACTTTAGAATTCGTGGAATTTGACGATGTAGTACTATTCGCCATAAAAGAATTTTGTAATTCATATAGCGAACGGGCAATCAACATTCGATCCTGTAATGATAACATCTGTAATCGTATTGGTTTCTCAATACTGTTTCCCGACGATGGCATGTTTCGTGGTTTTGAGTATAACGATGGTAAATGATGTGAACGTGGCCTGCAAATAAGGATTAGTTTTAAAATATCTGCGCTTTTCAGAGCAAAATAAATTATCATAATATATTTCATTAGTTTACAGGCACACAAGTTCCATCGATCAACTCGCAAGCGCACTGATACTATTATATTTCGTTGCATAATGGATTTTAATATCGCGGAAGTACTAAAAATTTGTAATCTGCAAAACAGTTATCGCTCAGATATTCATTTTGAAAAATTGAAGAGAGGAACATACTTACATTGAAGACGTATAGCTGTACCTATGTGCAACAACATTTGGTCGTCCGCCTGGATAAGTTATCGAAGCGTTACGAATTAAATCCGTGTATGGCAAATTATTGTCTTTTTTACCAAAAAATGATGCTGGAGCAGGATTCCAATGAACGTTTGGTTGTGAATGGGAATGAATTCTAGCAGTTCCAGTTGTATCAGCTGTCGTTCCAGATGGAAGCTTAAAATTGTCAATTTGAAAACCGATTTTTAAGATATTTTTAACCTCAGAAAAAAAAAATGAAAACTGTTTTGGAGAATTTGAAACGCAGTCTATTTCCATAGATAACATCATTGTCAGGTATCAAAAATCATAGCTAAAAAATATTCAAAAAAAAGATTATGTGGGGGCAAGATCGAAACTTTTTTGAAGTTATAGAAATTCTGCTTAGATTTTGATTCTGCCCCAGAGATCATAATATAAATTTAAAAACTAACAGTCGATTTCCATGACCAGTTCCACTTTGTATAACTTACTGTACCAACTGCTGTTAGCGAAATGTAGAAAAAAAAAAAAGGAAAAATGAAGTATCATTACCTGAGCTATCAGTTTATTTATTTGTGCCGTCCTTTCACGGAGTTCGTCACTTAATTGACGAATTCTGTTACCCTGATATATATTTCATTTATAATTTTCTCTTGCATGTTTTTTGCAACCAAAATGCATGCAAATGTCAAATAGATTGTTCTTTTTTTAAATTACTCGGAATGAAAAGTTATATTTTAACTAGAAATCTAATTATCAAAATTAAATTTGCCATAATTTTTCAAGCAATTATGTATCGAAGAAAAATCAAAAAAACATTCTCAACGGATCTATGATTATGTCTAAGAGATGAATAAAACAGTTCAGATTAACGAAATAGTTTCAAGCCAGAGATTTTTTATAAAATTATTTTTAACAGCATCGATTTTCAGTTTATTTTTGCAAATTTCTGCACGACACTATGAATAATGGAAATATAATAAAGGGAAAAATATTTTGATGTAATCACAACAAAATACTAATTTCCATAACAATACCAATCTTATTATGTTTATCATATAGTTATCTAATCTAATATTGATGAATATTGAATTCATACTAATTAAATGAGCAGTTAAGCATTAAAATTAGTACTTTACCTGAAAAGAGAGTTGATTTTTTAGCATTTTGATGGTTTCATTAGTTTGTTGCTCCAAATCTCTAGATTTTTTCTCACATTCTTCTAACTTTTGATTCAACTTATCCGTATTCTGTTGTGCTATCTCTAGCCTGAAATTTTTAATTGGTCGAAAATGACCAAATGAATCTTAAATTTTTTTTTTCAAGACTGCATTTGTCATTACGGACGGCAAAGAAAGAGAAATGAAGATATGTTTTAAATGTTTAAGCAAAACTCGATCTTATTTGTTTAAATTTCATAATTCAAGAAGAAAAGGAAATAAAAGAATAATAACAAACTAAATTATTGAAACATACCAAAAGTTCTATTAGCTCAACAAATGAAGTGCTTTATTTCTTTCATTATTCTTCATTTTCCTTTTTATTGCTTGCTCTCTTTTAATCGCTTACCAATAAAGAGTGAAAAAAGCGGAAGCCAAATAATTTCTCAATTCTTTTTTCATTAAAAACAATTTTCAAAAAACTAAATATACAATCAAACGAATGCTTGTTGTCAGTTAATTTTTAATGCAACTAAAATGGACCAGGTTGACATCAAATCATTTAGTTACAATAGTGATGCTGCCAAAAATTTTAATTAAGAATTTTGATCATTAGTGATGTTGGTAAATTTAGCTTTGAATGGCATTCAATTTCCTTCTGACGATGATAATCCGATTCAAGCACTTCATAAATGATCCTTTTATTCATTCTTTCAGGAATAATTCCACTTTGCAAAATAATTTCATTATCCGTCCCTTTATTCTATGCCCTTATTTACGTGCACTTAAAAATGTGCAACAAATCACGTGTCGGAAAAGTGCTTATACATCATGAAGAAAAATGTTTACTTTATTGTGATTCTGAAATTTATGGTTCAGATTAGAAAAAAGGTGTGAGATTATTTCGGAGTACCGAATAAGATCATAATCTACAGACAGAAATGATACTCTGATAATTTTATCAAACAGATATTGTGAACTTAAATAAGTTGCTTATTTTCCAAGACTAATCCTATTTCATGGAAAACTTTCATCAGTGCATGGAAAGCTGAGAATATAGTTTGAAAAATGAAATAAGTAAATACTGAGGGAAATTGATTATCATGCGAATTGTTATATAAGGCGATTTAAATTCAATAGATTTAAATTTAATAGAGAGAAAATTTAATAGATGAATTTTAAAAGTGAGAATTTTTTGTCAGCGAATGAGAAGCAATCACGCAACATTTTTATCGATGAGTTCGAAGTTTTAAAACAATTTTTCAAACAGCTTAGTTTTAATGTGAAAGAGAAGAAAGAAAAAAGTTACTTTTCTCGGAGTTGCTCATTTTCATTTTCAAGCATTGTGTTGCTATCGAATGAATTCTTTACATAAAGTCTACGATAGAGATCTGCAGTAGATAAAAAATTATTTATTGAGTGCTTTATGGAGTCAAAAATGATCGGATAAAATTGATTGGATGAAGACTAAAACGTTTTCCTTCGATAGTTGACATTGAATAAAATAACGATGGCCTTTTCAGACAGTTTAGTCTTCAATACTAAAATTCGATTATCTAAGCTAGTATTTTATTCGTCATCACCGAGTTGATTAACATAGTTGTGTAAAAAAAAGAAAAAAAATAAAATTATCAATTAAAAAATGAAAATTATGAATTTATGTGAACGAATATTAGGAATTTCTGCAATAAGATTTTAAAAACTTTTAAAATATCATTCTGAAATTTTCTTTTAGAGGCCAAGTTTCCATTACCTCTTAAATGATGATGAAGTCTCTCAATTTCGGCGTGTAATCCAGTCAACATTTGGGAATTCTCGTTTTGCAGAAAAGATATTTGAGCATTTACATGCCGACGCCACATATCATCTCGTTCCTGAATCGCTGCATTTATACGTTCCGCACAGGTTTCATTGATCAGACTCCCAATTTCGTCGAGTTCAATTTTCTAAAATTAATGAAATATGACCAAGAAATCACCGTAAGTTAATTACATCTAGGAAAGGACTACAATATCAATTATCAGAGCGTTTTATTCCATATGCTTCTTTATTAGGCACGCCTGTTTTGAAATCAGCAGATGATACTTTTTTCAGCTTATCAAACTTCATGGATATCTTAATTCAATGCTCTCTATCAATGTTATTCCAACTGCTATATGGTTTTTAAGTCGGCTTACACTTCTGAATAGAATAATATAAACTTAAATTTATGACTGAAAGCGAAAAATTATATGAGTAAAGTTTATTCATTGCAATTTTGCAAAAACAAGCTGATGGGAGTAAGAATCGATACAATTCGAAGGATAAACAAATAAAAATTATTGATAAAGACACTAAATATGTCAATTAAGCGGACAGTATGCATGCTTAATTATATATGTTTACATTGCATGTCTTAAATTTATATATTCATTAATTGCTGATTGCAGTCTTTTTTTGGTTAATTGCTTACTAAAAACTTCACACAATGTAGTCGTCTCACTTCGATGACATTTTTTTCTTTTAATTTGAAAGGCTTATTATTTTGTTTATCATAAAATTCAGATTAAATAAAGCCACAATTTAGCAGATATCATTTAAAAAGATTGCTGGAACACAATGATCTTATCAGTTCATTATTTAATAACAACTATGTTGTGACTTGACACATAAGTACTTTATAAGTTGTGGCCATTTAATTAAATCTGAGAAACTGGTAGAAGTCAACAGATTAATGATTAACCGAAAATTTTCGAGAAAATAGTGGAAACACAAATAAAAAATGCCTAATTTACTTGTTTTACTTAATCTTCTATATATTTCAAAAAGTATCTTAAATTTCTTCGGGTCGGATTGGGAACCTTTAAATGAAACAATATAAACTTAAATTTATGAGGCAAGAATTTGATTTTCACCACTTTTTTCAATGCAGGAATTTATCGTCATACATTTACCTACCGAATTAAACTTTATTAGTGTTTGTGCATTTGCTTCCGCACCTTGATCGAAACGCTGCATTTCATTTATACCTCTTGAGAAATCAGTAATTGTACTGCTTGCTTTTTCTTCCGGCAACAATTCTAATTTCGGCACTGCAAATTTCGAATTATCATAATTTCAGCATCTAAGTCTAGATCAGTAATGAATTCATTGCTTTCAGAAAATCACTTAATTCAAATAAAATAATACTACGATAAAATCTTTGCTTATGGTTAATGGATATGAAAATTTTAGGTTAAAGATAATTGCAGAGAGAATGCAATTATCACTAACATCAGAACGACAATTACTTTTATTCAAGAATTGTGAAAGATTGAACTTGAGATTAGTTAAAAAGATCTGGTTGAAAGTCGCTAAGAAGCCGAAAGTTGATTTAATTTCCACGCAATTTACTTAAAACGTTTCCAGTACATGTACCTACGAAGGATGGTGCACACTATCATTACTATCATTAAATTTGCAGATTTATGCAATTCGATCGATTTCGCATTCCTTTTAAAATAATAACAAGTTTAGTGAAGTAATTTAAAAAAAAAAATGGAATAATTCACTCAGAACGAAACCTTTAGGTGGTTGTGCAAAAAGTGTAGACATATTCGTTGTGGAAAAATTCGCCAGTTTTACACCGCAGATCGGTAATGATTTGCCAGAGAATTTTTAAAAGATTTGTAGTGCCATCTGAAATGTTATTTAAATCTTAGAAAAGTTATGAGAGCACATTAATTTTCTATCATTGCGGAAGCAATTTAGCAATAAAAATAAAGTTCAAGTATTGGCAGAAATTTTCAAATTCAAGTGAAAAATTTCCAAATTTATGACATAGCTTTAGTTCTGTCTGTGAAGTCACAAGATCTTTCGAGAATAATTACTATAAAATAATCATGTTTAAAAAAAAACTAATTTATAAGAATAGATGTTGCTTCAACGAGTGATTAATAGAACAATTGTCACAGAAAATATTATTATTTGTGAAGCAAACAATCTATTCATTAATGCACACTTCTGTAAAATTTAATCATGGATGATAATATTAAAATAATATAGTTTTTTCAACTTCTCAACCGACGCAATGTAATACAATGTATGTATAATTAAGGTAATAAAGGAAGCATACACTGATTTGATGAGAAAAAGATATGATAAGAAGAAACTATGATTATTTTAAATTACACCACAAAGTATTATCCAAACACTGACAGAACAATGTTTTCAGTTTTCTTGGAAAGATAAATTAAATTTCAATAAATGCTGATCAGATAATTACAAATATCACCGGTTCTCTTAGCCTTTGTCATAATCGCCAAATATATTAGGAATATGACTTGATATCGAGAAATTTTTTTTTTACTTTATGGAAATAATTATTCGTTGCATTTTGTGTTCATCAAAATTTCTGAATTTCGATAATAAAAAATTTTAAAGACAAAAAAAAAAAAAAATTGAGATTCCCGAGTAACAAAGCTCGAATCATAAAGCTTCCTCTTTAAAGTACTGAATGGTTATTCGATCATTTGGAGAAAATCTCGAAGAAATTGAAATTGAATACAATATATTCCTTTCTGCCCGTAGCGGAGCTAAATGAAAATGAAAAAGTGTATTTCGTTGTTTAATCAGTGGCACCGATATGTTCACATTTAATAATTTTCCCGAATTGTTTTTCTTTCATTCCCAAAAATTCGAAAATTTTCTGGAAAAGATTACATCATCATATTGTAATAATGAAGCAATGCTGACGCATAAGAATGGAATAAGGAATCAATAAAACGAATTGTACTTTATTCAGCAGCAATTATTTTTATTGAAGAAGTTCAACGGATGGCACTATTGAAAGTGAATAATTTTGACTTCAAATTGGTTCCAGTTTTCATATGAGTATGTCCTTAATTAAAATAAGGTATGTTTGGGAACCATCATGTTTCTCACCACCATGAAAGTGCAAAACATGGGATACTGTATAGGCCCCAAGCATGAAATGAGAAGCTGTAGCAAGTTGCAACAAAGTACAAATTAAAAAGAATGGATGAAATAATCACAAAAACTGATAAGTGATAGCAAGGAACACTGAAGAATTGATGATGCTGAATAAATGAACGGATGAAATAATGAGAAAAAACAGCATGCATGCATGCAAGTGCTGCAGTCCTCGACAAAGCTTATGAAAAGTTGAATAACTTCGATTTCTGCCAGCTTCCTGTTGCTGCTACTGCTAGGAAAGGACTAGCAATAATCAATAGGAAATGAATTACTTTTTTTCATATTTCAAAACCTTGCCCAAGCATATTAACATTTTTTTTTTTAATTATAAAATATTGTCTATTGGCCGTTTCCTTTACAAAATTTAAAATAATCAAGTTTAGCGTTCTTGACGATCAAATAATACTAGCAAATAATGAGATGCGAATTTCAGAAAGAATTAAGTTAAAGTGAAAATCCATTTTCGTGAAAATCTTCATCACAAAACAAATATCATTATAAATTGGAATGAAATATGCTTAAAACTGTTCTAATTAATGCAAACTTTGCAAAATGATCGATAAAATAGAATAATGATGTAAACTGCTATCAATTAAAATTATCGATTCAAACTAATTCTCTCCTGTTTTTTGTTAGAATTATCTGAAATCTCAAAAATAAATTTCTAGCATATTGCAGGCTCGAAATGAGATTTATTAATGTATAGAAAGGATCGGAGCTTATAGGCATGGCTGACTCAAGACTCAAGACCTAACAGTAGGATAGGATGAGAAAGGCCTAGTGAAAATTGAACAGACGCATTTAGTCTAGCAATTGAATAAGCAATTCAGTGAGAGACAACATAATAAGTATCATGCAAAATAATGATCAGTGTATGATGTGCTCTAAACTGAATTTGATATCATTTTTAAATGGGATTTTTAGCTCGGGACTTCATGTGTCTCCAGTCTTTGGCCGTTTTTTGTTCTTTTGAAAAGAAAAGCAAATTCTTATGATTTGAAAGAATGAAACTTGACGCTTCACACTGAGTTGACATTTCAGCATCTGAGAAGCATAACAACATTAATTTTTTCTGAAGAACAGTTCAAAAGTAGAAGTGATCCTTTAGCTCTCCATCCATCTATCCTTTCAACGTCATTGGTTCATTGAAACAAATTTGCAATTGTTAATCTATGATCAGTTGTAATAACATGATCGATTAACTTCAGTTGTGCCTTGCAATGATGATTAGCTTAGTATTTGTCACAAAAAGCTGTTGTTTATCCCAAAGAATGAACGATTACTAGGCAGATTGAACGAAATGAATGATATTTCTAGCTCTTGAAATTGGCTAGGATCACGAACATGCTGCTTCGCCGCTGTAAATCATTCGATGAAGCCATGGGAACGAAAGCAGAAGGCCGAATCGGTGATCTTTACGATACGTTAGGATTCCTCTCGTCATGTTGAACAGATTTAGATGGCAAAAACTATTTTCATAACTACTTTACTTTTACTGATGAGCAAAATGGTGCGGTAAAACTGCGGCCAAGAATAGTGCAAAGAGCGGTTTGGACAAGAACTTGGCTATAACAATGTCAGTTATTGAGGCCAACAAAAAATGGTCTCACAAATGAAATCAAACCTAGTCAAATAGCATAACAATTCTTAGCAATAGCCTTGATACATCAATTTGCAATTCCATTCCTTTTGCAACTGTTTTCATTCATTTACTTTTGCAACACAGAGATCGATGTCACATAAGTCGGTGTGTCAACACGCGCAGAAACAGGGACATAGATGAGATGAAGAAAGCAGTTGTAATGAACATTTTTTGGAGAACGAAGAGAGTGGAAGGACGCTGTGATTCATAGTGTTGTGGCATTCTGAACTTCTGTTTATTTGTTTACCAATCGATGTTTATTTACCTTAAACATACATCCATCCTGTCCTTTTATTGTTTACCATATGGCTTTTTTGTACATTTTACGGGAGGCGATAACTTTCAATAAAATCTTCCGATTTCCCAGTTTTTAATATCTGTTTTTACTTACATTTTTAATATATGTTTTACTTACATATCTTTCCTTTTAATACCTGTTTTTATTAACAAGAATTATGGAAGCTCTCTTTGGTATCTTCAATATCAGTTTAAAAAAGATCGAGTGTGTGAAAATGTAGGACGAAAGATTGAAGATCAAAAATGTGACGGTATTAATCGAATAGATCATTTAGTTCTGTTTTTAGATCGAAAAAAAAAGAAAGAACTGATGGCAAGTTTGGATACTGTACATCGACGACTATTGGACGAATGGCGACAAGAATCGAAACGAGATCTTTCGCAGTTGGAAATGGTGCTGAAGAGTGCTCAAGTATGATGCTTAGCATATCTATCTCGAAACCATTTGAGTGTCATGGTGAAAGGAAGTAGTATTTTAAAATGAGAGAGATTCTACGAAATTTACGAGTAAAAAGTTGTCCAAAAATGATAAATGATAATATACCTACAGATGGAAGTTGAATACAGGAAGCTGATGGCAGAATGGAATAAGGAACCGAAAAACCTGGGAGCGATTGGGAGCAGACTAAAGCGGATAAAGGTATGTACGTGTATTACTTACTTCCTACAAATCAATTGTCCGGAAATTGACTCAGCAGTCCGTACACGACCGCGGAAGGTATCATCCTGAAATTATCCAGTAGTCGAAAATTTGGAATGAGTCAGAATATGTGTTATTTTGCTTTTTGACATTGTCGAAACTTGTATTTTTTGTACCGACCTAATTGTAGACAGATCCTCATTCAAAGGGTATATGTCTTTCATTTATCGGAAAATTGGGTGTTTTTAAAATACCGTTATTTTTCAGGAATTAATGAACAACAGAAACGCTTTACGTGGTCTTAGTCATCAGACATTACTTATGATTCATCGTAAGTCTTATTTTAGTACATTAAAATTGCTGAAATGCAAATTTGTTAATTGTTCATTTTTCAAATTTGAATTTAAATTCCACTTTTTTTCAAGCTGAATTTGAGCAGTCTTTCGCTTTTTTTTTCAAACTGAATTACAGGAGATGTGTTCGAGATAGATGCTTTGTGTGCGATACTCAGATCTGATCTCGACTCATTCCGTGAAGCCATCACTGTTCTCATCAATTTCTACAATTCTTATGGGTCTGTTAAAAGTTGATAAAGTAAATTTTGTTTTATTATTTTAATATCGATTTAATGTTTAAGTTTCAGTTCAAGTGATGAATGGCCAAATAAATGGTTGATGATCGGCTTAGACCTTATGTTTCTTTTGGCTACCAACCAACACATTCAATTCCACATGGTATTTTAATATTTTGATTATGCTATTGGTTTAGAAATAAGAGAAATGCCTTTAAAATC
Organism: Onchocerca lupi; assembly: GCA_028564675.1. NCBI lineage: Eukaryota > Metazoa > Nematoda > Chromadorea > Rhabditida > Onchocercidae > Onchocerca > Onchocerca lupi. The sequence goes on along the minus strand of JAOVVO010000189.1, from coordinate 30,991 downwards.
AATTGATAAGATTATTTTTCAAAAATCATATACCTTCCGAGAACTACAAAAACTTCATGAAAAATTTTTTTGGAATTTGAACCAAATAGATGCAACGAGTTGATTTCTATTGAATGAAATGCTATAGTTATTGGAACAGATCGATCAAGACATTCAGCAGAAGAATCCGTACATTAAAACACCCGTAAAACTGGAGCAATCGCTCATTGAAGGTGCTTATCATAAGGTATTCATTTTTCATGGTATCTGTAAGTAGCTTAGAGCAGACAAGCTTAACATAGTAATCGGAATCCTGATAAGTTTATTAAATGTAACTTCCTTAACCTATGATCTCTGATCTGTTGTTTCAATATCGTAATTAATTTCTTAAAAATTCGCTATAAATTATTACAGATAATGCTAACGGAAAAGAATATTCCCAGCCCTTACTACGCATTATTTATGCGTATATCAATGGATACAGTACGGTGAGTTTTCCACTTATTCAGAAGGATTCAGAAGCTTGACGGACAAACAAATTATAGGGACGAAATAGCTTCATGTATGGAGCGCGCATTCCTAAAAGTATCACAACGAGATGCTGCTCAATTACTTCTGTTTAATGATGTCAGTAAAACGACATCTTTTGCAGAAAAGGTTACTTTTTGTCCTAACAGTAGTACTCAAACTTCATTACTGGAAAAATTTTAGAATTATAGAAAATATGTAGATCTTTATTTAATAATTAGATAATTTACGCTTATGAATATTAATTTGAAAAGATTTTTCAAGATTGTAGAAGACATTCTCGTAATGTTCTGTAAAATGAATATTCATAAGAAACTTACAAGAAACAATAAATTACAAAATTAGAGAACCTCATGAATTTCGAATTAAACAATTTTAAGGTCACTGCAATCGTTAAAAAAGTTCGCTTCCTCACAAAAAAGGAAAAATATTTATCGTTATTTTAATGAGCAGAGGATGCAATCCGAATATTACTCAAATTCTACCTGATTATTCATTAAAAAATATGTCTACTTTTTTTTAATATATTTGATTATCTTTTACCTGTAATTTGAACAATCATCATGTTTCCATTACAGCGTGGTTGGAAAAGCAGTATGTGTGGTCGCGATGTCATGTACGTATTTGATCACGCACACCAGAGCGTAAGTTATATTTAATTTTTATTGTGCTCTGCAAACCTGACCCAATCTTATAACGCATGTAATTTCAGTGTGCGGAGCAACGAATAGATACTAAAAGAATCACCAAACAAGCCATTTTTTACGCAAAACAACTTGAAATGATCGTATGACGAAGTTAGTTTACCATTCTTCATCCGAGTACTTCCATATTCAACGAATTCGGCTCTTCAACTGTTCCCACATATCGCTTATTTTGTATACATTTTAATAAATTGTTGAATAATTCCTGAAAATTTCAAATAGTCTATCTAGTTATCTCCATTCAATAAAACAGAAAATCCCACTACTCAAAGGTAATGATGCAAAATCCATCGTTAAAACTCATAAAAAGTGTCTGAAATAATTAGATAAGAAAATTTTAAGTAAAAGTTAATATATTAATACAACAATTAAAAACATACTAAAAAATACCATACAATCATAATAATTTATATAAAACGACTAGAAGATTTCATACGAAATATGGGAACAATATAAATTACGTAACTGAAAAATTTGACCAGATCTGCATCTAATTCAAATTTGTATCCGAAAAAAAAAACCTCTATTTTTGATGATTAGCCCATTATGAGGATAGAGAACATTTCTCAAAAACGAAATAAGTATCAAGTTATACAATATTAGACATAATATAGAAATATATCAAAAGATAAAAATTCTCACAAACTTAGAAATCATACAATAGAAAGCTACAGTTTGTACATAAATTCGGTAAAAAACAACGAGAAATAAATAAAATAATAGAACACAATTATAAATTTTGCACAAACTTGTTTTAAAAAATTTTTTATATCAATTTTGTATCATAATCACAGAACACGAAATGAAGACAGCAAAATATTCTCCTAAATTCGATTAAGAAATTTCGAGTTCAAAATCTCAGTTTTGGTTTTTTTGAAGGCGATTGACGTAACGTTTGAATTTCTTTAAATTCTTTTTCTTGAACTGTATCACTCATTATCTCATTAGCGGAAGTGGGAGGTGGTGTTGCAGGAAGGGAATCAGTACTACTCTTGTCAATATGATTACTGCTATTAGTGCCAATATTTATACTATCTTCACTTCCATCATCACTGTAAGTGCTGCCAACGTTTTCCACCGCCACAAATTCCGCAGCAACCGCTTCATAGAGTTTCTGCACAGTGGGTTTGCCAAAGAGATCACTAAAGCTGCTGCTGGATCCAGGAGCTAAAAAAAATCCTTTTTACTTTTATAAAAAACCTGTGTTTGAAAGTGAAATGAAAGAAATGTTGGTGAGAATAAATTGGAACCAACTTGTAACTGAACTTAGATCACATTCATCAACAACCACGGATAAAATATTTAATAACGGCCGAGTTATGTGCGAAAAGATCTGAAATTTGATATGTGATCAAAAAAAGCGGATCTTACATAAAAATGAACTGAAATGTCAAGGAAATTTTTTTCCATTACTCATGTGACAACTTTTAGGGATTCGAAACCATAAGTGCTTAATTGGCTTCAAAGACATTTATTCGGTTGACAGAAATCTTATAGCTCATTTTTCTGAGGAAAGACATTAATATTTCCGATCTCTTCATAAATCTGAGATTAATACTAGAAGGAAAATCATAAAATACTTTTGAAAAATCTAGTCTCACAAAGCAGAAAGAAATTACATAATTCATAGAATCCAAATGTTGTCCAGAAAAATGCCATTTGATAATTCGTTTTCCAGCAACAAGTTCAAGATCAAATTCCAGCGTATTATCGTTCTTATTTTCATTTGATACCTTCGTTGTCGATGATATGAACATATTGCGAACTTTTTCCAATAATGTTTTTTCTGAGCCACTGAGTTTGACATTTAGCGACGTAAATTTCTTGATGAAATCAGCAATTTCATAGTATATGCGCTCATAATCAGTCAGTATTGTATGCAACTGCCCAGCCTTAAATAGTGGTTTTGACATGGAACAAGCAATGGAAAAATATTCATTTCAGACTAATTTTTGCCTTGGGGACTAGCTAAAAACTACAAATCAGTATCTCTTCATTTGACATTCCATCAAATTTTTCCTAAACCCAAGTCTCATAAACAATTAGCTATCCCTCATTGTTCATCGGCGAAATGCTGTTTTTATACATCGTTTTTATACATCATTTTTATACATCATTGTGGTATTGACCTCACTAATGATGTAATTAATGTAGCAAGTGATTTGTACAATCCGTTTTTTTTTTTTTGTATTTAAAGTCTAATGAATAAAAACAATATATTCTTTTCATCTGCCTGAATGACTCAAGTCTAATATGTTGCTAATAAGATCAAAATCAAAAATACCTTGATATGAAATTTGGCTGCATAATATCTATCGGCCAATCTAAAACCCAAAGGTGTCCAGCACGTTCTAAGCAATTCGGCATCCACATCTGCTTCCATCAAAATTCCGATTGACTTTTTGCGAAAAAAATGTTGCTTATATTTCGCAATAAAAATGAATTGACAAGTTTAAATCTCGCGAATTCGAGATTATTTTGCTGCCATTCTTTATAATTTCTGAATTTCATAATGAAAACGTGACATAATCATTCTCGCTTAGCTATTCCCACAACACAAAATGATCAAATAAATAGAACAGCAAATCTAAAACTAAATTTTCCACAACAATTCACGGTAATTTTAATTTTACAATATTCGATTCAAAAAATTTTTTAATTATGAAAATTCTCATAAAACAAGAACAAGCACTGTAAACAGCAAATGTTCTTCATTTTCGCTTTCTTTTATTCGAAAACAATAATTTATTGAAAAAAGATTCATTTAACTTAACACAGAAAGAACATAAATAAGATATAAACATCACAAATATTCAGACAAATTTTGTATATTCCCCTTCTTTATACAAATGCGACAAGTATGATAACAAATGCCTCATTAATATGACATTCGACCTGTCGCTGCGGAAAAAACAGACATTATTTATGCTCCTTAAAAATTATGTATAATACTAATTTTTAAACGTGAGATTCATCATTGCTGAACAAGCATACAAAAAAATATGCGGAAGAACTAACAAATAATACAAATAAATAAAAGATTCCCGCGGTCTCGAAATTATTCCCAAACTTCATTCTATCTTTCTTTTCTTTAATATAATGTTATTAAATTTAAATCCAGTCAATGAAGAAGTTTAAATAAATTTTACAATGAAGGCTAAAAGAAAGTTACACATTGCATTCATAAGAACACAATCTTCTAATATATCTGTACAACTATTAATTACTAATGAACTGTATCATGAAACACGAAATGTAAGAAATAAAAATGAAAGATAAATTGTAAATTGTTTAAACACGCATTATCAGAAAATCTTAATAAAAAAAATATCTTGGGAAATAAGAACATGAACCATTTCAGGAATAAAAAAAAAAAAAAAACAAAAAAATAGATGAATTGTCTAAAGGCTCTGGTATTTAATCAATGAAATGTTTCGATAATTTAATCAACAACTACTTGGTCATTCACTTTAACAAAAATGATCTCAATAATACGATGTGACAACTATTTTCGAAATATTAAGATTTTTTTTAACTCACAACAACGAAAAGACATTCACTAATCCTATTAAACATTGAGATCTGAGTATCAAAAATTTTTTGATTTTTTGTTCACTTAAATTCTTCCATCACTATCTTCACACTATGATCTACTACGATGAATAACGAAAAAGAATAGGAATCAAGAAAAATTGTCCTATTATGTCTAGTATCTGGAAGAAAAACAAAAAATTTGCCCGCAAAACGGCGAAAATTTTTAAATCTGCAATAATTAAACAATAATTCAGAGAACAATCCATCAATAAGACCAGAATTAACAAAGCATAAAATAATTTACAAAACCGTCTAATTCATATCCTCAAACAGTAGTACCTTTCTGATAAGCTTAAGCTAAATTGTCATTTAAGTTCAATACTGCTAAAGTAAGATTTTTCTTCTGATTACAATGTCCATAGTCTTAAACATCTCTGTCAAAGTTTCAAATTCTTCGAAACTTTATTCAGAGAGAGGGGAAAGTAAATATAATATCCAGATATTACAGATCAAAAGGTTACCTCTCTGTGAGTCAGACAGCTCCCAAAGAAGAAATTGCCAGGTACCCTGTTGATCACGTTTCTACTCTTTTAAAATATACAGCTAAATAGTGCTAAAAATGATGAAGACGGCTATGAGATCACAGATACCAATTAACAAATCCGTTCAGAGTATAAACAATTTTTTTTTTTGTGATAACATGCTGTGTCTTCTAGAAAGTTTCATTTAAATTTAAAAATGAACAGAAAAACACAATGCCGTTGAAGTACGAAAAATAAAACATGACAACATGAAGTGATATTGCAAGAAATAGACCTAACAACAAAGCAACTCTCTTTCAACGATTCAAAAACATAACTTCTTAAGTTTAAACATTATTATCAAATTGGTAAGTTTAATTCGTTCTAAAGTTGATTCTATATCATGTTAACATGGCAGATATAATATGCTGCTCACAAACTCGCATTGCACATTTTTAAATTAAAGACTAAAATAAATACTAACGATTTCACAGTGTATAATGAATAAGTAAAAGTTATTTGCTAGAGAAAATATCGACTCGCTATCATCATTTTGAATTTCTATGGCATCATACCACGTACAGGTCCATTTATTCTAGCCTGAAAATAACAAAGATTCTTTCAAAAAACTTAAAAGTTTAGCATAAGATTTTTCTAAAAAGAAAGTTTAATATCATTCCCATTTCGTTACGATGATATCTCCTTCACTGGTTATGCATACATTGTATGAAGCCTCGTTGTGTGCGAGCAAAAATTCTTTAATAAAATACTATTTATAGATATTTATGCACTATCAGCATATAAAAAGAATGTGTGGTGGAGAGAAATAATTAGAACTTAAGGACGAAAGTAGGAAATTATGATTAGTACAGTAAAGAATTAAATTAAGTGTAAACAAACCAATTCATTGTTCTCAGCAAAAAAGAAAACAAGAAAAAAAAACATCTAATGAATATAATTTAATTACCTCTTCTAATTCCTTTTGTGCTTTATCCTCGATTTCGCGAATATCGGCCATTGTTAAACCGTACCAATTATCCATCCAACAAAACACTTCACGATGAAACTTTGTAAATAGACGTGGATATTGCTTAAAATATGTTTAAAGTGTTTCCTAACCAAAAATTCAGCATTGGCAAGGTACGACACTTCCATCACATCTTTATAAAATGAATGCGAGAATTCTATTTACTATTAAATTTTACGATAAAATTCAAAATATTTTAAAAGAATCTAAAAAGAAGCACGAAAACTTACACGATGTGCGTAATTTTCGACTATTTTGGTCAGACCAAACCATTTAAAATGCACTTTTACCAGTTTATAAGCGCACATTACCGGTTCCATTGTTTCTTTCCAGTTTCCTATCAGAGGCCCACGCCCCGTTTTCACACTTTTGAATTTGGATGGTGTTGTTTTCAGACTGATATCCTAAAAGGCCTTTGGATACATTCAATTTCAAATTTATTTATTACATACGTAGCTTTACGGAATGCTATTCGTGAGCACAAAATTAGCGGCATCTAGCAAACCCAGAAAGGACCCAGAAATATGCTATAAAAAATCAGAAAAAATCGATCTTTAGTTTCTAGTTTTTTTTTGTTTTTTTTTTTTTCAAACAACAGTGATATAAAGTAAAAGTCGAAGATTATAAATGATACAGCAAGGCTGAAAGATAGCAAGGCTGAAAGATACAGCAAGGCTGAAAGATACTAATTCAAATTTTTTATCTCAGAATAAAGGATAAAAAATATCTTAAAGTTATCGTTATGCAAGAAACCAAGTAAAAATTAAAACCATACTTACATTAGCAGTTAAATATGAAGTGTCATTAGCAATATCAAGATCAATTACTTCACGTTTAGCAAGATCTTCTGGACTTAAATTATGCGCATTCTGTGTAGTTCCTCGATCTGGTAAATGGATTGTTTCGATATGAATGAAGAAATCATCTCTCATATAATCAGGGTTCTGCAATATCATCATATTTCATGATTTCTGAAAATGCAAATCATTAAATAAACGATTAGGGGGTTTAAACGAATCATTTCTCAAATAGAATCCTTAATTACCTAAGAGAGCTTATCAGTTCGCATGAGAAATTTATTTACTCTTACTGTCTCAAAATTTGAATATAGTCAAAAGGCTGCAGTTAGTTGTAATAAAAAAAAAAAAACTCAAATATACGAGAAAAAAAAAAGAAAAAAAACCAATAAATCGAGTATCAGCACTTCATTGCTACAAGGTAAAGTTCTATTTCTTGAAGGACAAGGTAAAGTTCTATTTCTTGAAGGAGAAGATGTCCAAAAAATACTCGGATTTATATTTCTATTTTCTATCATTATTAAAATTCGAATTTTTTTCTGCAATTTTATTTGCAATATTATGACAACCTGATTTCATGCAAACATTCACGATTTATTTGCAGACGCGACCATTCAAGAGCAAGTAAGGTTGACGAGTCGGGTTTATTTTCATTTATAACAATGAACTCCCATTGTAAGGTAAGAAAATATTCATAATAGATCGGGTCAACGATAATTCAAATCATTGTTCTAGGAGAAAATTATACTTGCAAGGATGCTTTGAAATCTATTACGGCAGAGCTGAAATGTCTAATTGTCTAATGCGTTTAAATTGTTTTAACCAACCGTGAGAACTGTTTTACAATAAGGATAAGCATTCCACGCTTCTTCATGTATTGCTAAAGAACCCTTAGGAGCACATGTTCGGACTATCGTCGGCACTTTTCTGAAAAAAAAAAGGAAAAATATAAAATTTTATGGAGTTAATACAATAATCTAAATAATTAAATGATACAAGACACTCTTTAAATCCTTCTATTAAATGATACAAGACACTCTTTAAATCTTTCTTATCATAAAAGAGAATACAGAAACTGAAATTCATTCTGCCGAAGATCCTAAACCAGAAAAACGTATAGGCATTTTCTATAAGCAGTAATGTGAACTACATTTTGCAAAAATAATGTGGTTGAAGGTGTTAAGCTTCATTTCACAGGTGGAATTTTCCTTGGTGCAAGAAAGATATGCTACATGCTTTTCAGAAGAAGATTTCGTTCAGTCCGAGTGGCATTTATTTCACAGCAACTCAATTTCATCTGAAAAAAGAGAAATTTACGTTTGCAAATGATATATTTTGTGCGTGTATTGTCCACATGAATAACGTCCGTCAAGTAATGGATAATTTCTAAATGGTTCATTCTTCAAAACTTCGACGCCTTCACCACCACCTGTTTCAGCTTTTGATGCTTCGGCAACGGACCAAAGTTGACCAACTTGGTATTCTTCGACTGTCATCGGTAGAACTAATCGACTAAAAAATTGAAAAAAATTTTCTCTTCATAATTTTGTTAGGTCCTTCAAAAAATTTTTCGTTTTGCTCATAATTAGCCTATTCAAGCACAAAATTTTCCTCCACATTCCTATAAGACGAATTGAAATCGATTCTCTTTCATCATTCTGCACATGGCTTTTCCACATTTTTTTGATTACAGCTAAATTTGTAAATGAAATGGAATTTAAAGCAATAAAAATTGAATAACTAAAATCAAGCTTACTATTCTTTCACGATCATATCGTTACTGTCCCACCACAACACTGTTCTTCACCAAACAAGTGCTGAAATGTTTCATAAGGTAGAAAATATTATCGAGTAATGAATCATAACATGCGGCCTCTGATATTAAAGTAATTAAAACTGCAGAGATGCAGGCAATGTCAATTTTTCAGTATAAAATAAAGAAAATTTTCCCGAACAAATTTTGGCACAACGTTGAATATAACTACAAAAACAGTCGAATACATATGATGTCACGTATTTTAACGATGTCTTCTTCCATCTAACTGCAAAAGGTTTTCCATCTAATGAATGGCAAAAATTTTTAAACTCTCAGTCCAAAATGGCCATCATATCGATCTCAGTCCTCATACAAACCAACAACTCCAACTTCGATTTCTGTGTGAAGAAAAGTAATAATTCATATTTGTATTGTATTTCCAGCAATTTCATCATTACCTTCCGACAGAGAATTCCTATTCAAGTATGAGAGAAAATGTGACACTAAAAGATTCCATTCTTACAATGACAATGATAAAACATAACAGCACCCTTTTGATTGATTTTTGAATAAGTCCGGAAAAATTTATACAGCAAACATGTGAATCGATGGAATTGACAAAGAATGGAAAAGTTAATCACAGGTGGCACAATATATCAGTCCTCTCTGCAGAAGCAAGCAAATTTCCGAATGAATTCTCCTGCTAACACCATGTAGGAAGTTAGCCATAAACTAGAGATGAAAGCGTGATAGTAGGGAAGTCACGTTATGGCATTACGTGACTTAAGTAAACCAAGTTGCCAGTAAATGGAGAATATTCATAAATCCAACTTTACGACACGTCAACCCCATTCGCATGTGGAGGAGAGGAAGAATACATCGATGTCGCTCATTTGAAGTTTGCGAGAAGCGGCAATTTAAACCTAATGGATGTTTTCTGCAAGGTTGACTATTCCTTCCCTTGGAAGACCTCTCTGGTTGTGAGATGGAGTGTGTTGTGTGTATTCATATCGATCATCACTTGGCCATTTATTTGCTTGCATTCTTCCTGAATATCGCCCAAAAAGCTTGCTGTCCGGAAATTTGTGGACAAAGATTGATAGGAATAAATCAAGACAATTAGTTTCGCCATTAATTATCGTGGAATGAGCAAAAAGTTGCTACTGTCAGTTAGAACTAATGTGTAATGAGAAGCATTCAATTCAATTGACCTCATATTTTTCTTATCTGCACGCTTTAAATTTGTAATTCACACGTTTAAAAAAATATTTTAAATGTTTAATGAAAACCATTTCGGCTTGCTTTACCACAGAATTTGACCAATTACAGTGCAGGATTTTCGACAAGACTGAAAAGTTGTGTTATTTCAAGTATTCCATTTCGACATTTTCAAAATCTGAAAATAGTTTAAAATAAAATTTTTTTTTGAAAATAGTTTAAAATAAAATGAATTTCAAATGAATGTATAAAATCTTTAAAAATCGCAAATGATTAACAGATAAGTAGTACTTTCGTGTCCTTTCGCCAACAATTGCCTCAGAAAAATTCTCATTTCGATTAAATAAAAGTAGTATTTACCGAAACAGAAATGAATTATATTAAACAATATTGCTATCATTTCATCAGTAATTCGAAAAAGAATTTGGAAATTTGCATATCGTACAAATTCTGCTCGTTTAACAATAAATTAAAGATTTTCGAATGATTCGAATTTGCATAATAAATAGAAAATTATATTTCCAATTTACATTAATTTGGTGTTAGAAAGCCTTTAAAAAGAGTGCCTTAAATAATCGCATTCATTTTATACTTTAGTTCTTTTTCCTTACTGTCCATATGAAATACTGACTGAAAGAAACGGGAATTATTAGCATTGGATTTACTGAAGCAATCGATATATTCGAGGAATAAAGGATTATTAATAATAAAAGATGCCATATCGACGTTCGCGGTCACATACACGGAGAACCAGAAGTCGTTCTCGTACACCGCGTAGGAGCGTAATGTCTCTTTCAGTAATACCCGTGAGGCGTCGTAGACGTCTTCGCTCACGAACACGTTCACGATCACTAGCGGATTTTGATTTGCTGGGATTGGTGCCGAGCAGAAGGCGCAGACGATATCGATCAAGATCACGCCGCAGCTTATATAGACCAAGATTACGCCGTAGTTTGCGACGTCGCCGCCGTCCAAGTCTCAGTCGTCGCCGTCGTCGTTCAAGCTCCCGCCGCCACCGCCGATCTAGGTCTCCCCGCCGTTTACGACCTCGTCGCACTCTTTCTCGTCGTCGTCTTTCTCGTTCACGTCCTCGTTCTCGCTCCCGTTCACGGATATATCGTTATCGGTAGGAACAATACTTATTTATTATTAATTGTACAGACTAATTTTAAAAATAAGCTCATTCTTGAAATTGTCATATATATGGCCAGCAAGAAGATCAGTTTCATAGTCGGAATCCTCGATCAAAACTTCAATCATCTAGTCGTATTGCTCATGACGCATTTTTAAGGAAGTCTGGTATTAATTATAAATGATTTGTCTTACAGAGTTCGTAGATGAAATTGGTGACAGGATTGATGTCATTGGAAAGATTATCATGAAAATGAAACTGGAGAGTCTGGCAGATGAAAACAACTTAATCAAAATTAAAAGAAATGGAAAAGAAGTGATGTGAAAATTATTAAAAAGTGAACATGTATAACTAACTATGTGCATTATATTATCAATAACCAAATAACTGACAAAAGATTAAAATTAAAGTGAATAAAAGCTGATGAATGAATCTCACATGATATGAAAGAATTTTTTCTCGATTTCAAGAGAATTTTCATTGGAATTTAATAAAAAAAAAAAAATGATGCCTTATCCAATATGTTGTTGATTACTGAACACTTTCAATACGGATCATCATTAGCTATCGATGTTTTTATTCCCCAGTACATTTCGAAAATCCAGAAAAAGACTCTTGGAAATCATTATGGCTGGGTGGCATTGTGAGTTGGTTATATTATCGCGATAGAAGAAATCTTGCTCAAGAAGTTATCAGTAATCTATCATAAAGCAAAATTCCAAACTGATGTCCAACTAGATAAATCCATCTGTTCCTAATACTTGTGATTCTCTAATAATTTGAAAACTAGAGAAAAACGATTTCCTGCTACTGCCATCAGTTGCCCAAAAAATCATTGTTCAGCATGGAAAAAAGAACTCAAATAGCTATAAAGATATTGTAATATCAATATTGTGATCCAAATGTTCAATCATTCTCGTCCAGTCGTTCTTTATTGATCAAATTACAAATTACTTCACACTCAGATTAGAAACTGTTATTTCTACCAATCATTAGGACATAAAAAAATTTGTTAGCGCAGAATAACAATCGATGAAGTATAATAATTAATTAATGGAATATAAAAATTGAAATACACAGAATGAAATAAAGAAATTGGAGTTCATTATCACTTTATCACATACTCTTCAGAAATTAGCACTAATCCCAGTGAAGATCCGAAAATGAATCTTTCAACACCCTTAAAAAAAAGAAATAAATGTTACTACATCAATATAAATTAAAAATATTCTTGAAAATGTTGCGTATAATGGAAGTGATTTGGAAAAAAAAAAGCAAATAATGTTCGATAAATTTTGTTTGAAAAGCCCTTTTCTTTTTTACAACTTTTGTCACTTCTTTCTCTCTTAGTTCTCCCGATAAAAATGATTAACGAAATTCAGTAGCACGGAAGATTCTTCCATCTCTTTTTTCTGAGAGACCCATCACTATGCTTACTTTTCCATATTTGTGGTTCTAACAGATTTGAATGTCATCACCTGGGCAGGTATGTCATGGAATTATCCGTCCTTAAATTCAAAGATTTTCTAAGTAAAAATTCAGATATTGGAAAGCGAGAAGACATATTGCTTCATTCTTTTCTTTCCAATTAAAATAATCAAAATATATCTTGTTCTGTCAGAATCCATTTATTTTTCTCTTTCATTCTATTTTTTGATTCTGATTGCGGTACTAATGATAAATAGATAACATCGACTCGATTTTATACAAAATCAAGAAATCATTTAAATTCTCATTAAATTCTTTACTTACTTTTTAAATTTTTAGAAAATATGAAAAAATAATAAAAATGCGAAATGAATAAGAAATATAGTTCGGATAATTGATCAAAGCATGGACAATGTTGAAGGTCCTCAATTTTGATTTAGCTATGTGATTTTACATCATTTTACATCATTTCGTCACATGGCGAAATGATGTAAAATGTGGAGTACATTATTCAGCCTTAAAGGTTCCTTGAGCAAAGGTCCCAAAGGTTTTTCAAAGGTTTCTGAGCACCTTTGATATTTGGCCTTAACTCCTGTAAAGCTCAAAGCATTCATCTAAGATGAAGAGTGTAGTTAATCTGAGCAAGAAATATTCATTCGAAAAAGGCATAGATTCAAATTTATTTATTAGAAAACTAAACAGATTTTTTATATCGTTTCGTAGTTTTTCTGTTATCTTATAATGCTTTCCAGAGGATAGAAAGTGAGAAAAATGTTCCAGAATCGAGCAAATCAGCATTTCAGGTCAAAAAATTGAAATTAAAATGAAAGGGTCAAAAGTTCGGCTTTCTGTTTCGCAAGTTGCTGCTGATATAATTAATTTGCAACAAGAATGACAGTAAGCTGTCTTAATTGTGATGTTCTTATAATTTACTTTGTCTACACATCTTATCATTCCAAAATATTTCCAAACAAGCTACTTTCACGTCATCTCTTTTCCGTTAAATTAGATGCATATTTTTATTTCGAGCTAGCTATATTGATAGCATATAGATTTATAATTGAAAGTCATTAAATTTCAAATTAAAAATAGAGGTAATTTCCGTAAAATTCAATAAATAAGCTGAAGTGAAGCAATTAATGCTTCACAATTAGTACTAATTATGACGCAGTCGTCTTTAATTTCCTTATTTAAAAGTGCTTATCCCAACATCAATCAAGTTGCTGATGATCTAATGAATAATAGTGATTTCATACAGTATGCTGCGATATCATTTGCCATAAAATAATCAACTATTTTTTTTAGTAGGAAAAATGAAGGAACCGCAACATTTATGAGTAGTGCTAATAAAGATACCCTAAAATGGCTTGAACTGTCACCAACTATTATTTCTTCTACTGGCTCAGTGGAATTTAGATCGCAACACTTCAGACTTTAAAGAGAATCGGAAATAAAACATATGAAAGATACAAATGAAAAGCCGTCTAATCATTTACGATACAAATCACATCATGTTAGCATTTTGTATTACATGATTTTTGCGACACATATAAATATATTCTAGGTGAATGACACAATCAACTAAAAAAGATGTTTATATCCAAGTTAATAAATCCAACTTTATCAAGTTGAATATACTTTACAATTCATCATTTTCACTCTTTTACTCTTCCGTCCTGCAAAAAAAATGATTCTAAAAATTCTGCGACGCGAAAAACTTATCGCATCTCTACTTCAACCATGTAAATATATAATATAAATTACACAGAAGAGAGTAATCAATCCAGGGAAATCAAAACAATTAGAAAAATTTTGTGCCAAAATGTTGTTATAATTCTCTGGCTTCGGAAAATTATGAATTCACAAGAATTTTAAACATAATAAAATATGCTCGATTGCATTTCAATTTATTTAATAAACGAAATTGGAAGAATTTATCATTTTCTTTTGACTGATTAGGCACTTGATTTTTTAACTGATTTATTAGAAATTTAATTATTTAATCATGTCTCCTCACATTTTACTTGTTTTATTTGTTCAAAATCATATTTCATTTATGTTATACAAAACCATCAATCTAGTTGAAAAAACATGATAGTTTACTGACATCAATGAGTGAGAACATTAGTTTTATGATTACAAGCTTTCATTTATTTGCGACTAATTTCTTTCAGAAAAAGCTGATCACAAAGCTTTCCAATGTGAATTTATGATTTATGATCGCCTTCCCGTCTCTTTTAACACCAGTGGATTTATAACACCGATCAATAATTTTCTATAGGAGAGGCAACGGTAATTTCTGAAAACTTTGGAAACTTCAATTTATATTTTATGGAAATTTGTAAATCTTCACTCCGGATACTATCAGATATTTTTCTTTTCCTCTTCTCTAAGGCACTCCGTTTACAGCCTTTTTGTCACTAAATAAAAGCCAATACAAATATAATTAATTTTTTCAATCCAACCGCAATAAAGCTATCTAACCGCGACATAAAATCTTTTCAGCAAAGCTATAAAAATAATCTATCCAGATGTTGTATAAAATTCATTATACGCTTCTACTATTAAATTTCTTTCGAGATAAGGGAATTTTTTATTCAGAGAACAGATATGTTAAATTTAATTTGAAACAAACAGAAAATAGAAATTAACAATTATGGAATGAAATATTTACATGTAAGCAAAAAAAAAAAATTCACAACCACAGATGAAAATACACTCAACAATGGAGTTGCAAAATGCTTGTATTATATGAAGGAATTACCTATTTTTGATTCCAATATATTTCACTCTAACACTATCATGAACAGAGTATATCTCAAAGTGATAAGTAACAATTGATAATTTCAATCATGGATGCAATGAAATTCCCAAATCACAATGGATAAAAAAGGAAAACAGAACTAAGCTCAAATTGAATAGACTCCATTACTACTACTTACTTAATTATTTAACGACTCCATTACTGCTTACTTGACTTAATTATTTACATTTTGCTAACTTTCTTAATATCCAGTGAAATCTTCAAAAACTCAAAAGCATATAAAATATGTCTCAAGAAATATGAGAAATCACAGATTATTAAAGGTTATAAAAGTGTAAAAAACATGTGAAGTGTTGAAGCACAAAGATTTGAATTATGCCAAGTGAACATGTCTTAATGCCAGTGCTATAAGAAATAATAGAAACGATAAGCAACTCCAATATATCGAAAAAATATAGAAATAATGCAATACCATATCAAAGTTTACTCCAGTCCTTTTTTTCTCTTTCGATATTTGAATTATGAACATGAAATCATGACTTCTGGTAATTCCATGTCCGATTTTAGGGAAAAGAAAAAAAAATTAATATAATTTAGGAAAAAAACCTATCGAATCCACAATCCGATACAGAATTTTATTCTTAAGCCCAAATAAAAGAAGACATCATAATGAAAATACAGTAAATTTATTCTGTACCGAAGCATTCATATAAATAAAATTTGCGATTAATACTGTATTCCTCAAGATATTAGTTGAAAAACTCGAAACGATGAATCTCATATAAAACGGGGATAGTCTATGAAATTTAAATGCTCGTTAAAATCTCCAAATCTGCAAATCGGGTTCAATATCACTATGACCGGCAACATCACTTTCGCAAAAACCAGATTCATCTTGTACCCGTGGAGCCGTCATATTAACAATTGATTCATTTTCATCACTAGATTCGGAACGTCTTACTGAATTGATTACTCGCTTCAAGATCGGTGTCCGATCATCTTCAATATCTACTACTCTTTCACTGATTTTTGTTCCTAGATTCAACGATGCAGCTCGTTTGATTTGCTTTTCTTCTCCAACTTTTGGCGAACTTGTGGATGGCAAAATTCGAGCAGGATGAACAGTACAAAACAGTTGTTGTTTTTGATACTGGAAAAAATTTTTCACTAAAATTAAAATTTTATGCACTGAAACTTTTGAATCCATCATTCTGAAAAATAAAAACTGGAAAAGAAAGTAAAAAGATGGGTTGGTCTAGGATATCCAACAAATCACAACTCAACCTGACCATTCGTTGAAAACTGAAAGAACTTTTAAAGAAAACAAAAAACTTAAAAAAAAAAAGGAAAAAAATTTGAGATCTAACAAAAACAATTGATCTACTTTAAAAAGCAATGTTATATAGATAATATCAAAAAAAAAAAAAAAAAGAAAGAAAAAAAACAGAGTTCTAAATAGCCTACTAAGTACTCTAACATATATACCGAATAATCTCATGAAGAACAGTTGAAATTATATTCAAAAGAATCGAATAAAGATATTTTTTTAATTTATTTAGTTTTCAAATAAATCGCTGTAATGAACTGACTAATAAAATGAAATAGTTTTTATTAAAAGATTTGAAACAATTATACCAGTGCCTGAATTACAATTAAAAGCATTAAAATTAAAAATAATGTGAGATCATTTAAGTAAAAAAGAAATTCCTATTATTATTGCTATGATGTAACACCAACCTTAGTTCTTGGAAATGTTTTTGGTGAGCCAAAAGGTACAATTGACAAATTTTTTCCTGCAACTCTATCATCTTTAAGTCTTAAAATTGTCGCTTGATGATTACCGGCATGAATATAGCGAACGGTTGTGCGCTTAGAATGATCCGAACTTAAAGTCTGGAAATTTCCTTTTTCTGACAATTAATGATTACCCTAAGAAAATGAAGAGCATTTGCACTGAACAATTAGAGTGAAGAAGGAAAAAAAATACGCTGTTTGGCTTCTTTCGCTAAATACTTAATCCCAGATATGGAACTAAGTATTCGCTTGAGCGAAAAGAACAAATATAACCAAAAAAGTGGCAGAAAGCTAGCATACTACTCCATACTAGGAAGTTTTTTTAGCGAAATAATTTCTAAAATATAAAACTATTTTCAACTAACAATAAGATAATCCAGAAAAATACATGGAAAGCACTAACCAAACAACTTCGATTATACTCCTCAGGTAATGCGCAATCTTGCCAAATAACATGTTTTGAAATGTCTTTGTACCGGAATTTAATCATTGCACTAGTTTCAGGATCCAGTTTAAATAATTCCTTTGTTTTTCCAATCTGTAAATATATGTTCTTTCGCTAAAAACGATAAAATTAGACATAAAATGAAGAAAACTGAGGACGAAAATATAACATCTCTTTAACTACGTCAAACACAATTACTGCTAGTTTCATCTAATTATATCATTTCTTATTTAGTATCCAATTTCTATTAGAATTAATTTCCAACAGTACCATTTCAAGAACATAATAAAAAGCAAAATAGAAAAAACAATTTTACAAACGACTGATGAAGTGATGTTATGATCGTTGGTAGCTGCGAGACAATTCAATAAAATAAACATTATAGCAGCATGTACCGGGCAGCTAGCTAAAGGAATAAGAGAATAGGAAGATACACACTTTTCTTCGGGAACTGAGTTAGCAGCTGACAGGATTACACCTTTCAGGTTTTAAAAAGAGAAATTACTATTATGAAAATTTTCTTTCTTATATTCTTTTTAAAATTGCTTTTTATGTTTGCTTTATTTCTAAACCAATTATGTCTTTCATCAGCACTACCAAAACCTTTCTCAGACAATCACAAGTTCATATCGCTGCAACACAATCTTATATTAGTCCTTTCTTCCCGAAATTGAAAATGTTGGTAATATAGTCGTTGGTTATGATATTGAAGAACAATATAACATGCTTATAAATCTGTAATGAAGCAAAAATCAAAAACATTTTCAAGATGATTAACTGTCAATCCATAGCAGACTTTCAGGATGTTATATTTTAATAAAGCTGAATGTTTATGTTAGCAATGTTCTTTCTAACAATAACTGATAAAAATATTAATTTACAAAAAGTGAAATTTGATTGTGGTTTCTAAAAAAAATAAAAATATCAGGAAATACTGGTACTCACTGCTTGCGATTCAGTCCATAAATCAAATACTAAAAACTCCATTTTTTCCAATAACTAAAATATAAAAAATCAAAGTCGTTATATAATAATTCTTTTTATGGTAATAGTTATTTATCATAAAAAAATCGAAGTCGAAATTACAAAGTTCGAAATTTTGCAATCCAACAATTCTGCATAAATTTGAACCTAAAATTACCCTTTGAACTAGTGACGACAAAAAATTAAGAAGCGAAGATTGCAAACGTTATTACTTCGCAATAAATCAATGAATTGTGCACTATAGAAACATACCTTTTGGAAAAATAATTATGCATAAAATCAATCCATTACTTCCGAATAAAAACTTTTGCTTATTCAACTGAACGAAAATACGCAAGTCGTTCAATTTCTTTCTTTTTTTTTCTCTAGCTTCCCTTCATTTTCATCATTTCCTAGATGAGTGCTTTAGAATATGAGAATAGATTACCAAAATTTTTCAAATAACCATTAAACTTAAGAATTTATAAAAACTTCAAAAATGCTACTACTGAAAATTGAATTTACTGGGAACAGCTCCAGCAAATTTCAAAAAAAACAAATTTGGTGATATTAAATAAAAAGACAGATGATTTTTTCGCTTCAGGAATTGTCGTTACTGGTGGAAATCAGTGAGGAAAAAATTTTTAAATGATTTAAAGAAACAAGGCAAATCATCTTCATTTACCCCCATTCATCTGTGAAAAACGCCAATATCTCTAACGAATAAAATCAAAAAATAAATTAGGTCAAATAATCTATAGTAAATATAAATGGAAAATGAGCTAAATTCAATCAAACTGCAAAAATGAAGTAATGAAAATAAGAAAACAAAACCTGAAAGCTAAATGTTCTTCGTAGAAATCCCGCCGATTCTCTTTGAAGTGATGTAAATTGCTGACTTTTCATTTCATCATCCTCATTGCATCTTGAACACTTCTCCATCAGATGATTTCAACCGTTGCAGTACTAATATTTCAAGTATGGATATTTCGGCCATTTTCACTCATCTGCAAACCATTTTGTTCTCTGGCAAAATTATTCCTATTAATACTAATTATTAAGCTCGCTCTATTTCTACCGGTCTGAAATCTAGAACTACCATTCATGATTGAGACAAATAAGGAAAAAACTTGCAATTGTGACGGATAACATTCACAGTTAGAGTCTAAACAAAGCATTTCCAGATAATACGAAAAGACAGATGAATAGTTCATTCAACCATCCCACAAATCGTATTATGATTGCTTTGTTGTGCTGCAGAGGTACCGAAAAAAGGAAGACAATACAAAAGAGATGGTAACAGGAACAGAATAACTACAGAAGGTTATAGTAAAATTGATATAAAGAAAATTCTAAATCAGATAGAGAGTCAATCAGAAATCAAACATTATCCAGCGGTATAATGAAAAAATGAAAAATCAACGATGAAATAGAAAAGATAACAATCATTCCTTCGGTAGATTTTATTTAGCTCCCTTCTTTGCTTTGTGAATACTTATCCACTCAAAATTCGGTAGCAAGAAGTCAAAAGTAGGAATATTTCTCCATTTCTGTTCCTATCTATCCTTATACCATCGTGTTTCATTGAAATGCTTCAGAGTACAATGCGGAACAAACTTCCAATTCCATCCCGGTAGTTGGTTACTAACTCCTGCTCACCATTAATAATCTTATTGATTTCATCACGTTTCAGTTAGTAATTACGCTTTCCTCCGATAATTTTCTCATTTTTTCATAATCTCAAACACTTGTTGCCAAAATCAAGAGCCTGGTATATCAGTATCTAGTCAACAATCTGGAAGAGAAAAATTCCAAAGAATATTCCTTTCGCTCAACGTCGATCTAAGTTCTTAAATGCTTGATCATAAATAAGTATGCAATCTACTGAGAAACAAAACGCAGTTTAATAAAATTTTCATCTTGAAAGCGGCAAATTTGAAATTCTACACATGTTTTAAGATTATCTATTATTAACTAAGATATACCTACGACGTGGTTTATTCTACAATTTATTGTAGCATGACTTATCGTGATATAAATTCAATAAAAATTAATTAACGATACCAATCTTAGTTGCAAAGGACAAAATAAATGTTAAAAATTGCGTTTACAGAGTGAAATCGTTGTATAGCAACGCTCTTTCTCAACCGGTTTAGTCAGTACATCGTAATAAGAGTTACTGCCACAGTTCAGATTCTCACATATAATCATAACATCAGTGAAAATGAGGTAACGGTGTCGATGAAAGTTTAAAGGGAAAACAGTATAAACGAATTTTCTTTGGAAAAATGTCTTAGCTTTAGTTTATTTAGACAATTTTTACTTCTACAGAAAGTTTAATATAGTCGATGGACAATGAATTCATGCTACTGAGATATTACATAAGTCGGACACAATTATCTGATGTTAATTGGAATTCGCTACTACCATGGAAATATCATTTTTTTAACGAATCATCGAGCCGATCAAATGATAAATTAAAATTTAAGTGTTACTATTCTGAGAAATAACTAGCTGATTTTATACAATGGACATCGAGCAAAATAAGTATATAATTCTCCAAACCTTTCTCGGAACTGATTAGCAAAGTTAAGAGTTGAAGGAAAAATAAAAATGATAAAAGTCTTTTCGATTAATAAAGAAATAAAAAATCTCCGACAAAATATTCTTTAAAAATATAAATGAAAATTGGAAGGACGGAATTTGGAGAGCTCCGATTTTTTTCATATCTGACATTTCCGAAATATATATACATTATAACAGAGAACAATGATACTTCACTTCCAGTACTTTACTCAATGAGTTCCGTGACATTCACTCTGAATGCTAAACACATTGAATCATTTTTAAAGAAAATATGGGAAAAATTCTAAAATATGGAGAGAAAGCTTATATTCAAGAATGACTAAAATCTATGACAATAAATGCTAAAAAGTTCCTGTAGTGGATTTAACTGAAGTTTTATTTTTCCATTTTGATATCTTCATTCTCATTCACCACATCTTTTTTCCTCCGATTTTTTTCGGCGGATCGGGAGAAAAAAACTTATGTGGTGATGGTAATGAAGATATGGATGCAAGGGATGAGAAATTAGAAAGAGTGCTGCAATTCTTCAGCTAAGAATTCAATATTCTGACAACAGGATTAAAGATTATCCGGAACCCTACAACAATGAAGTCTGTTTAACCGGAAAAAATATCAAATGCAGACTTCAAAGGAGTAGAAAAAAATATGAAAATATAAGTTGACTATTAAGTTAACATTTTCAATCAAAAATAAAAATTAACGGAAAAATTGTTGAATTGGACTAGAAAATGATCAAAGAGGAAGAGGAGACATACACGGAGAATTGCTATTTGTAATTTTTCGCGGTTATTGGAGTACGAAGAACGAATGGGATCTCTTCATGCTCCTATAACTTATACTTCAGATTAAAAGATATGGTAATATCAAGACCAACATTGTCATTTGTTTGAGACACCCTTTGACCCC
Organism: Onchocerca lupi; assembly: GCA_028564675.1. Lineage (NCBI taxonomy): Eukaryota > Metazoa > Nematoda > Chromadorea > Rhabditida > Onchocercidae > Onchocerca > Onchocerca lupi. The sequence goes on along the minus strand of JAOVVO010000189.1, from coordinate 8,909 downwards.
GCCACGAGTACTCACAAAAAAAAAAGAAAAAAAAACTCAATCGCGACGGCGACTCGAATATTAACCAGCTGTCATTCATCATCTCATTTCCTTTAGTATATTCCATGTAGTTTGGTCCTCGAGCTCTGGGAGGGTATTTTTTTCGCGGTAGTGCAGCCGGTTTTTATGACTGTTTGTCGTCTCTTAGAACACTGTACTCCATCTGCTCTCATCAGGTGATCAAGTATTCGACATCACCACTTCTTTCTTCAAAACTTTCTTTTTCTCCATAATTTGTTAATTTATAAACTCTTTGTAGTTATTGCCAAATCATCTTAAATCCGATGACTCTTGAACTTTTAATCTTCCTGCATTTCTGATATTATCCCTAAGGAGATTGTGTTGTAATGCATTTAGATTGTCTCATTTTCGTGAAATCTTTTTAAACTATTCTCGAAAAAGGCACATTTCTCTGTCAATTTTCTACATTTAACTTATTCTTCTTTCTTTCATATAATTTCTTCTTTCTGAGCTAATGTCTTCTGGAAGGAAGTAATTGACTTTATAAGTTTACCCTTTGGGAAAGTCAATGTAAATATAACATTACTGCAGGGAAATCCGAACCGTTCTTCGGTTCCAAGACACATGGATCAGTCGATTGAAAAAGTACTCAGTGAACAGTTGCTTAAAGCAGTAACATTAGCTGAGGAAGAAATTGATCGTCAGATAGAAAAATATGACAATTTGGATGAAAATGATTTGGAAGCTGTACGACAGAAACGTCTTCAAGAACTGAAAAAAAAGCAATTGCAAAAGCAGGCAAATTTTTGAATAGTAACGAATATATCATTTTTCGTAATTACGATATTTCTTTCAAACAAGGCCGCACTTGAAAAGAAAACATTGCTTATTATTTTTTATCTATCAATTTGCAATTCCCATTTCTCATAAAAATTACTTTTCTTAATTCGCCGCTTTTGAGAATTTTTTTATCCTTTAGCAATCGGATTTTATATTTTTACTTTTGTTCTTCATCTGTATTAACTGGTTTTTTTTTCTATACTCGCAGCTATTTTTCCAGGAATGGCTTCAGAATGGTCACGGCGTATATGAGGAAATCCCGGATGAGCGAAGTTTTTTCGACGCCACAAAAAAGTCTGCTAAAGTTGTGTGTCATTTTTATCTACCTACCACTGAACGGTGTAAAATTGTTGATAAACATCTGAGAAAAATTGCTCAGAAATATATGGAAATTCGATTTATTTATGCTAATGCTGAAAAGGTTAGAAATTTTAATGCCTTTATCAGAGTATTATAGAGTAATTTTTAAAGTTTAGCTCTTGAAGAACTGAACTTGTTCGAATCCTTCTGCTTAGTTATTGAATTTAAGCATTATTTATCTTCATATTGCAATAAATATTTTAATGATATCTATTTACTTATATAGATTAGTACGTCTGTTGCCGTTTTAAAAGAGTCTGTTTGGAAATTTTAGACCATTCTCTAGAAACCATTAAACATGTTTTAAGTATGATGTGGTTGAAATTAAAGTTACGAATGAATGAAGTTTAAGAAAATTCCAGTTCCCATTTCTCACTACACGACTCAAAATCCGTGTTATTCCGACAATCGTTATAATAATTAATGCGAAGACAGTTGATTATATACGAGGATTTGATGATTTGGGTGGAATAGATGAATTCAGAACCGAAACGCTCGAATGGAGACTTTCATGGTATTTTGATCAGCTTTTACCTTTGCATAAACTTTCATATTAATTCCCCATCTGAATTTTTTTAGCCATTTTTCTGTTTTTTTATTTTTTCCATTATTTCTTGATTCGAATTCAGAGTTGAAACGATCAAATGGAGATTTTCACTGTAATTTTGTCAATTTTTTACTTTACGTAAACCGTTAATAGTAAATTTATTTGCAGGACCAAAGTACTAGAGTATGATGGACCATCCTACTTACGAGATTCTGGTATGACTGTTTCAAAGTTGGCCAAAGAAGCCAAGAAAAAAGTGCGGAGAAATGAGGACGATAATGATGACGATTGGTAGTGGAGTTTTTCATATTTTGAGGCGAAATTTTCTTTTCGAAGTCAAAAAAATTATACTAGGATTTGATACGGTCCCTGTGAAATAGGCATCAGACTGCTTTTTTTGTCATCAAAAAAATGTCGATTCGACATTAAATCAAAAAATTTTATATTTAAAATAAATATATTGATGGTAGGGAAAGTGAAAGAAATAATATAATGCTGTACGAAAATAGAGACGAACTAAAAATGCATTTTATTGAAAAAAACACAATTGAAAAGTGGAATCTAAAGCATAATCGTAGCTGAGCTTGGCTAAAAGCAAGTAATTTTTTTAGAGAGGAAAAAAATTTTCAATTAAAGCAATAGTATTTTCTCAACAAACAATTAGATTATTCAAAAAAATTATCTTCACTCTTTTGTTCTCTGTTATTTATGTCATCACCTGTAATTCTGAACTAATAAAGTATAGAATTTTTGAAAAATATAGATATGATTTTCTTTTGATGAATCTTACATGAAATTTCATGTTTTTTTTTTCTATTATAATCAATTATTTCTTGTTGCTGGGATGGCAGAGTTTATTTTAGTGTGATCTGAATCGTATATATCTATTACATTCCAGGTTTTGCTCTAGAAACAATTATTATCTCATTCTATAATAAGAATTAAGATAATAATCAGACATATGGTGACTTTATTGCAATTTGTTGCAGATCTTTTGTTTTCGCATACTTTATATAAATGCATAAATATTTGAGCTTATCATTTACTTTGTGTAACCCTTTCATAATTCTTTTCCAAGCGATATATTAAAATCATTTTCTTGCTGCCGCACATAGGTTTCCTGAAATTTAAGATGTTTTAAATGTCGTTTTGGATTCCAGATATTTTCAATTTAAATTTTCGTCCTGCTTTTTTTTTCTTTTCAAAAATAAGTATTTTTAACAGATATCTTTTTTTCTTTCTTTAAGAAATATTTTCAACGGACATCTTTCATATTATCGTATTCTTGTTCTAATTTCTCGGACCAAACCGTCAGGCACGCTAATGCGTTTAGGAAAATCAGCAATTGAAGATACGCATACAATGACGGTGTCGTGTATGGATGATATCCATTGCCAGCATCCACACCCTGAAAATTTTCATTTTCTTGAATAAAATGCCATAAATAAGAATGAAATTATGGATGTAAATGTTAGGTACTGTAATTTTGGAAATTTCGCTAAGAATCCTAAATGCTTGAGAGCAAATGTATTTATCAAGGAAATGTTAAAGTAGCCGAAATATATGTCATATATATATATTATTTGAGTATCAGTTTTTTTTTTTTTTTTTCTTATTGCATATTGGGTTTCCATACATATTTTTTTCCTCAATCATAGCAAATTTGTGAAGATAGAACCTGATGACTTTTAAGCTTGGTGGATCCAAAACGTGTTGCAGCAAAAGCCTGGGCTGTATAAACTGCATCATCTCGTTGAAGTTCGAAATATGGCCGTCCGCACTGAACGATTGTCAGTAAAAGTGGGAAACACGATAAGAATTTTCAAAACTTTCTCGATCAGAACATAAATTTAATCTTCAAAATCTCGAAGCTCACTGCTTTATTTCCTCCACTTGGATAGCGATATTCATATTCGATGCGCAGCAAAGGGCGTCTTTTTGTCTCCTGTCCATGGTGGCTTTCCGAATTGGGTGATGAAGTGTTACTCATGCAACGATTGCGGATACGAGATCCTCCCTTTGAAATATTGAATTCCATTAAATAGAAATGAATTTAGATTTTCAAACCTGATTTTATGTCATGTAAATTTTATGCTGATCTATGTAGGATCTAAAAATTTGTTTTTATCTCACTTATCTTGAGTTTTAAGAAACAGAGTTTTTGGTTCCGGGTAGATTGATTTGGTTTGACCAGTATCTGCATTAACCGCATTAACAGAACCTTGCCGTATCTCAACAATCAAATTGTTAGGAAGAAGGGATTGCATTTCTGTCAAATCCATGTAAGCTTCTTCAGCCGCCTGAAAATAATTTCAAAATTTTTTGCGGGTCTTTTTTAAACAGAGTGGATAAGATGAGTCAGGTTTTTTTAGTTCCTTGTATTCATTTGAGTTTCATAAATCTATGAATGGAAATTGAACTCGAATGAAATGAACTGATGTTCAGTTTTTCTTAACTTACATCTTGAATAAGAGGATCACTTTTTCCAGCAACATTAACGACTAAATGGCAAACTTTTGGTGGACGAGATTGATCCATCAAGCGTTCCAGCAACCGATTAGCCAGGATTTCAGCAAATGTATCAATGCGGCTAGGAAATTATTAGTTAAAGCATACCATTTTGCTACATGTTTTGAATTTATCCTCAAATCTAATTCCTTTTGTTATTTGATTTTGATTCTATTTCAATATTTGAAAAGAGTTTCTGATGAAAACTTCATAAATTATTTGCCGGTAGAGTTGGAAATCTTTTTGTTCTCCACAAAGATTAAAAGCTCAATGTAGCACTGTGTCTTGCAATCGAATGGAAATAGTTGAAATTTAATTTGAGAATTTTCGAAGTAATATACCGACGAGGGATTGTCCCATACAAGAATGAAGCTAGGAAAGCCACTGTCTGTTCAATTTCGACTAGCATCTCTGAAATGATGATGATCATCCTATCGTAACGAATAAATCGATAAGTTATCCAGAAATGAATGCTCAAAAAGTATCTGAAGATAACTGTCAGATTAAATGAGGAAGAAGCAACTTATATCGTCTTATCAATCTATACATCTATTATGTAGAAAGATTATATGATACTGACCGCTCACTGCAAAAGTTTGTATGAAAACTGCTTTGAACTCTGCAAAACATGTATTCAAATCCTGCAAAATATGCAAATTTTTTTATTAAATGGGCAAATTTTGAGCACATACTTGAGAAATTTTGCCTTTTTAGATGCAGTTGCGACATTACCTATTAACGTTTGGACATCTAATTATCAGGCTGCTTCTTCTTCGGTAATTATTCGATAAACTTTAAAATTGTGAAACTTATTCAAGAAATTCCAGAGAAATATCCTAGAAATCTGAAAATACTCTCCGCTAACAATAGAGTACAATGGATGGTCCGATATCAGCAATTAAATTAGGTATGGAGTAGTTTTTATGAATTCATTCGAAGTCTTGAACTTCGAAATTTACTTTGCGTGAACTCATAAATTATTTGGAAATTATCATTCATGAATTGATTTCAGTGAAGGCGACTCATATGCCTTCTAAATTATTTATCAAATGCTATGTACCATATTCTCCAAGTTATAATTTTTTCCTCATTTCTCACAGTACCTTTTCAGAACTTTCTTTCATTTGCAAACTGAAAGATTCTGCATGTTGCCTTATTTCTATCGCAATTTCAACTGACACCACAAGTAATGTAGCAGCACTTTAATTGGTAATTAGTCACCGCTGTTATGCAGCAAAGACTCAACTTAAATTTGTGCTGATTCAGACTTCTAGTTACCCAGCCTCTAACAGCTGAAAGTGAAACATACCTTAAACTTTAGTTTAGTTCGGCAAAATTCATTCAGAAAATATTACTGTAAACGGTTAATCTTCCGAATACCTGGTATTCTTTTCCATGAAATGATATGGATTCTTTTTTTTTTTTTAATTAAAATTTTAGCCTAAAAGATTGTTGTAATAGTTGGAATAAGTTGAATGAGAAGTTAAAATTCGATCTAAGAGAATCGAATTCTAAATCAAAATCTTATAGAGTGTTTGGCGGATTTATAGCAATAACAAAGATACACATTAAATGAAACCTTTACTCAATATTTCTGTAAAACATCGCATTAACAGTTTCATCAAGAAAAAGATGACATATAAAGGAATCTCTCCGCTACTTTCAAGAAGTTCACAATAGTTTTTAGAACACAAATCAATAAATCTTATTTGCAGTTTTCCTCAATGAAATGTTTATATGCGTTTGAGTGTCGACGACAGCTAATTAGTACGAAGCTACTATATGACTTATCGATCTTGAAACAAAAAAAGACTAAAAACACTACATGTTAGTAACAAAATTATTAAGAATATAAAAGGAACACCTTATCTACCTGTTTCTGTAATACCACGACCTTTTCAACCGGTTATCTTCGATACCCATATCTTTCGTTATTTTATCTCCATTACCCTTTCCTGCATCCCGATGTTAATCTACAAACCATCTTCTCTTAAAAATTAAGAAGTTTTTTATTTTGTATAGCAATCGAACTACATTAAGGCACTGTAATTTGTGCTTACTGATGCAAAATTCAATCTAACCCTCGCAGAAATTGTTCGCCTGGAAACTTCTGTAGATTTATTGCAAAAGAAAATTGAAATTCCCCAATTTTTAGAAATTTTAAAACTAATTTAACTGCAGAACTTCCATTGGTAAATAATATTTAAAAATTACTAGAACTGTACAGGAACAAAAAAAAAGAAAAAAAATAATACAAAATTATTTGAGCGGCTGCAAAATTAGAAAATTATGCTCAAAATTCCTCTAAAGTACACACTCGAGTCTGTTACATTAAGAAAGTTTATTTAAACTAGTCTTCTTGTCCTTCAAATTAGTTAAGAAGCGAAATAAGCCGTCGGAACTATTGCTAACGAAAAATCTAAAAAAGAATCCCTTCCATTGATTGGGAAAGGAGGAATGATGGTGAAATCGACTCACTGTACATATGAAGTTGGTAAAAGCATACCCGAAATGTAGGGATTATTTTTGGCGATCTGAATACTAATTAATGATTTACATTAATTTACTCTTTACGGACAAGCACATACAATAAATACGCCCGTACTAGATGCGTTATTATGTTCTGATGGCAGTAGATAAATCGAATTTAAGCGAATGTGATATTCAGCAATTGTTGCAAATGATGGAAATAACACCGCAAAAAATCAAGTACATGAGCGCATCACAAAGTCAAACATAAATGCCCGATGTCATATTCGGAGGAAATGAAAATTTTGACAAAGCGATATAGATAAAATGATCATCGTAATATTTACTGATTCGAGTGGCCAATAAGCCTAAATCTCCAAAGTTTCTAAATCCTTCTGCAAAATACCCGTAGATAATAAACAGGAAAAAAGATCTGCTAAATTGATTTCTGAGGAACGATACGGTCAGAAAATAAATCTTTCCAAAATCAAAAAAAAAAAAAAAATTAATGAAACTAAATAAAGAAATCTAAAGATAACCGTAAAAAAAGGAGCATTAAAGGACCTCTCATTTTTTTGACAATTTGATTGGAGAATTGCGTTTCGTATTCTCCAAAAAATTGGTAAAAGAACGAAAAGGAAAGAGGCAGTAAGGTTTATCAAATCAGTCCATCTAGTACAAATAAAATTTCATTGTTTTATTGCAGTGAGAGCACAAACAAGATTTAAACTAACCAAAAGACCAAAGCAAGACTACCAAATTCATCCCACTTTGCAAAACTTCTAGGAATTATCCCCCAAATAGAATTTGAGATAAACCTTAAATCTGTAATGCAAGTCTATTAATCGCTGTATTTCTTATATGTAACCTATTATCAGCTAAATCTCACTAAAAGTTTTACGAAATGTAAAATGATTCACTAGTCATTTAGTGACCAAAGAGATTAACTAATTTTGACATATTTACAGTACTTAGGTAGCCAGCGCACTATTTTCAATGCAATATAGTCTTTTCTATTTTTTCCAACCTTTTCCTTTGAAAATTTTCAAACAAAATCAGTAAATAAATGAGCAAATAAAAAGAAAATTTAAATTAACTTATGCAGACTATCAGTTTATTCAATATTTTTTTCTTCTTTAGCACAGAATACGAACTGAAACAAGCAATGTATTACCGTTTAAAAGAAAAAATCATATCTTGCAGCGCCTCTGCAAATATCTGTCTCTCTAACCAATTATGAATCAGTTTATAATTTTTTTGTTACGCAGATATAATGAAGGAGTTGAATGAGATGATGAATCGGTAGTTGTACTCGTTATGCTGCTCGGTGTTCCAGTCATTGTGCTAGGCACAACAAAGAGATCAGGTCTACTGTTATGGCAGACAACTCCGGGACCACCAAGCGGGGGTTGCCATAATTCGTAGTCAAGCTTTGTCAGTTCATCTTTGATCATTGTTAGTACAGTCGTTGACGTATCTGCAAATAATAACAACTGAAATACCAAATAGATGTATAAGATGCATAAAAGCTTGAAGAGGCAAAGAAAATTAATGAATAATCTCGAGCTAATAGAGTAACCAGATTTCGGCCCATAAATCTGATTACTATGAATTATAAGATGGAATGAAATACTACTGAGATAAGGCAAAGCATAATTAAAAACATGATTGTTAAAAACAAGAGAGAAGAGCATTAATTTTAATACATTTTTTCAAAACATACTGTCGTACATCATTTTTGTTTGTAATACCCAAGCATTAAAATTGTGTCCCAATTAGCCTACTTCTTCTCTAACTTGAAAAGTCGATAACATATATTCTTTTTTAAATACATTACGCTATACTTGGATGATAAATTGAGAAGAATCTATTTCTTATAAATTAAACAAAGACAGCAGTAGATGGGTTTTGTAGTACCTGGTTTTAAGAAGGCAAAAACGCTTCCACCACCACCAGCACCAGTCATTTTTGGATGTATTCCATACCGTGCAAGTAATGTACAAATCTGATCAATTTTTGGATGACCAACACCAAGTGCAATCAATAACTGATTGTTTATTCGACATAAATCCTGAAATAACATATGAAATCTACAAGAGATGTTGAGAAATTCACATAATTTGCTTTAAAAAATCAGTAATTTAAATAAATTATGGAGAATTGACAATATATATACATATATATA